>JAOTOM010005033.1:482500-612500 GCA_034440615.1 Ashinkailepas kermadecensis
CATCGTCAGTGCAAAGCACATATTACATGTCATGTCGAGTACAAGTTTAAGCTTACACATAAACACAAACACGCCTGCGTATATGCGTGCGCACGTGTGCTTGTGACAAACCCAAATACGCACACACACTTACATACACAAACACGCAACACGCATAGCTCGTGGTCACACAACACACACCATGCATGATGAAATGAGTTAATAATGACCGATGACGTCACGGAGCTTGGTCCTAAGCAGTCGCTGTGACATGTTGGCAAGACCGCCACCTATGGCATGCTGGCTGTATAGTTGCACCGCACGATACATGCATAGCCGTTTTCCATGACTGTTTCTGACCCGGGGTAGAGATAGGTGATGTGACTGCCTATAGTGCCCCGGCCACATGCTCGCAGTCAGTATGTATCAGGGTATCAGGGTATCAGGGTATCAGGGTATCAGGGTAGAACGCAGTGCAGAAGGGTTGTTGGAGGTCAGCCTTGTTATGAATGAGACACAAATCGAAATATAACACAAACTTAGGTGCACAAAGCCATCCTAGCTGGCCTGTCACGTCAGAAATGTGGTCGTATTTGCGAAGACCCGACAACCCTACTGGAAAAGTTGAACACTTTCTGCAACTTTTGCAATGCGCGTTCGGTTGGCATTGAGGTACACGTGCACACCGCACCTAATGGGAAACATTACAAGGTACACGTGCACACCGCACCTAATGGGAAACATTACAAGGCACACGTGCACACAGCACATAATGGGAAACATTACAAGGTACACGTGCACACAGCACCTAATGGGAAACATTACAAGGTACACGTGCACACAGCACCTAATGGGAAACATTGAGGTACACGTGCACACAGCACCTAATGTGAAACATTACAAGAGCATCAGTAATCCTTGGTAATACGCTGGGAGGCAGGAAATGCTTTGCGTGCATCAATGCTATCAGGATGCCAAAGCATCGGTCCGTAACTGGCTTAATGTGTTTTTCCCATGATAGTTCGTGGCACACATTACGCGCATAATTTTCACGCTTGGAAAACTGCAACGATTGGTTCATGCACTTGATCGATAGTGGGTTTAGGATTTCGATTAGCTAGCGTTGGTCACCGCACAGCAAGGGCTCGGTCTTGCATGCATTGGCCATCATGCCGTGCTGGAGAAAACAAGTACACATTAAGTCGAATACTTCCTCTAAAGCTAGCTATAGCCCAGAGCCCCCCCGCGGCGCCCACCACCACCACCTTTTTTTTCGTCATCAAAGAGCGCTATTGTGACGCGGAAGCCAACAACAATGACTGATGTGATGAAGCATGTGATGTCGTTGCTGGCGATGTTGTAGAGTAGGGGCTCTAAGCGCGATCCTTGAAACGTGCGTATGTTGATGACTTGGTATTCAGGGGAAAGAGAGAGGGAAAGAGAGAGAGAGAGAGAGAGAGAGAGAGAGAGAGAGAGAGAGAGAGAGAGAGAGAGAGAGAGAGAGAGAGAGAGAGAGAGAGAGAGAGAGTTGAAAATACTGACAGGTGTATCACCTTCTACTCCAGAGTCCTTGCTAGGCAGAGAAAATAGAACAAGTCGAAGCTAGTTCTATCAAATAATTACCGGGAAATTGTTGGGCAATATCTAATCCCGGTACTTATTTCATCACTTCATGAGTTCATCATTCTCACCAATTTCTGCCACCATCAATCCGGAAAGAAATTGATGTAGGTATCAATCTGAATTTGGTGAAAATGCAGAAAACTGCACAGGTACTTAGCTGTATGTGCATTCACATTGCTTAGGATGTAATAAGCTGGCAGTATGGAGTTGAGGTGCAAAAATGAAGGAAGTGGTATGACTGAAGAGCTGCTGGAATACCTATGTATTAGCTTTGGAATTAGCATTTTTAGGAGTAAGTATGACAGCGTAAATGACCGCAAAATGACCTAGCTTGCGAAGATAAACTAACAACTAGCCGGGCTGGATCTAGTCAGAATTTTCGTCCAAAATCCGTCGTGTTGGATCAATTTGACATCACCTGACCATGCTGTCAGACACCATGCTATCAGACACCGTGCTATCAGACACCATGCTATCAGACACCGTGCTAGTATATCAGACACCGTGCTATCATACACCGTGCTATCAGACACCATGCTATCAGACACCATTCTATCAGACACCATGCTATCAGACACCGTGCTATCAGACACCGTGCTATCAGACACCATGCTATCAGACACCATGCTATCAGACACCGTGCTATCAGACACCATGCTATCAGACACCGTATATAGACACCCGTGTTATCGAACACCATGCTATCGAACACCATACTATCAGACACCATGCTATCAGACACCCGTGCTATCAGACACCATGCTATCAGACACCATGCTATCAGACACCGTGCTATCAGACACCGTACTATTAGACACCATGCTATCAGACACCATGCTATCAGACACCGTACTATCAGATACCATGCTATCAGACATCTGGCATAAATTGGTGTAGCTTATGCAGCAGCATATGCTCCAAACATAGGTTGCAATGGGCTTGATGCTCCAAAAATACGATGCAATGGGCTTGATGCTCTTTCCGTAAAACGTTCAAGAGCATTCAACCAGGGAATGATTAAAAACCGCAACTCATGAAAGACAGGTGAACAAGCCAGATACAACACTGCTGCAGATTGCTTTCATTGATAATCTCAACTGCATTTAAGCAGAGCGAAGTGCAATAGTGCCTTACGTAGCGAAGTGCCTTACGTGCACAAAAAACATACCGGGCTTCCAACCGGGCTTGGCTGCACATTTACCGGGCTCAAGCCGGTTCCGATCACAGCAGACCGGCCGTGACCGGGCTTCGGCGCCAATGTTTTGGGTATTTACCACCTCGATCATCACGCTCACCCATTGCCTGCTGATACAGCTTCGCTCGGGCTCGCCGTGCTCGTCATCGCTTGTAAAGATGAGGACGACCTCCTTTATCTCAGGAGAGTTAGCGTAGTTATCGAAGCCGACAGGGCTGCGCTGGCGGCCATTAGCCACCAATGCAGTATGCTAACACAGTATACTGCCGGAAACCATGCCGCTAATACAGCAGGGTGGAGTCATGCAATGAAAATCAATGTCACGTCTAACCATTCGTAAACCACAAAAGGAGCGTCAACCTGCTTGCATGTTATCACAAAGGCTCGATTGTGCAACACCTTGTGACCTCTGTGACGCAATACACTCTACGAAAATATCTTCAATACGCGTGCACTCAATTGTGCCACCTGTCACACATGGCATCGGTGGGCAGCAACTGCCACCTGTCACACATGGCATCGGTGGGCAGAAACTGCCACCTGTCACACATGGCATCGGTGGGCAGAAACTGCCACCTGTCACACATGGCATCGGTGGGCAGAAACTGCCACCTGTCACACATGGCATCGGTGGGCAGAAACTGCCACCTGTCACACATGGCATCGGTGGGCAGAAACTGCCACCTGTCACATGGCATGGGGAACTGCCACCTGTCACACATGGCATCGGTGGGCAGCAACTGCCACCTGTCACACATGGCATCGGTGGGCAGCAACTGCCACTGTACACATGGCATCGGTGGGGCAACTGCCACCTGTCACACATGGCATCGGTGGGCAAACTGCCACCTGTACATGGCATCGGTGGGCAGCAACTGCCACCTGACATGGATCGGTGGGCAGCAACTGCCACCTGTACACATGGCATCGGTGGGCAGCAACTGCCACCTGTCACACATGGCATCGGTGGGCAGCAACTGCAAACTGCCACCTGTCACACATGGCATCGGTGGGCAGCAACTGCCACCTGTCACACATGGCATCGGTGGGCAGCAACTGCCACCTGTCACACATGGCATCGGTGGGCAGCAACTGCCACCTGTCACACATGGCATCGGTGGGCAGCAACTGCCACCTGTCACACATGGCATCGGTGGGCAGCAACTGCCACCTGTCACACATGGCATCGGTGGGCAGCAACTGCCACCTGTCACACATGGCATCGGTGGGCAGCAACTGCCACCTGTCACAACATCGGTGGGCAGCAACTGCCACCTGTCACACATGGCATCGGTGGGCAGCAACTGCCACCTGTCACACATGGCATCGGTGGGCAGCAACTGCCACCTGTCACACATGGCATCGGTGGGCAGCAACTGCCACCTGTCACACATGGCATCGGTGGGCAGCAACTGCCACCTGTCACACATGGCATCGGTGGGCAGCAACTCATGGCAGCAACATGGCAGCGAAACTCACCACCACCGCCTCCACTGCGCGTGGTGATCATTAGTTCGCGTGACCAGCCGCTTTTATTGGAACACTGGGTCCATTACAGCAGCACTCGCAGCTGCCACCCGGAACGTGAGCTTTGACTGTAGTTAGAAATATGCATGAGATTCAAATGCAAGTTTTTTTTTCATGTCTTAGGAACGGTCTTTGCGCATGGTACGTTGAACACGTTAGAGTGATTGCACTTTACACTCAGTGGCGCAAAATAATGAATTTAGGATTTCTGCTGGTGTTGTGACCATGCTTGTGACTGTGGTGTCTCGAGGTTTACTGATGTTATTGTGATATCGGATAATTTTGGCTATGATCGAATTATTTCTAACTCATTATCGACTAATTAATAGACAGGCCACCTTAAGTCATAAAGTCATAAAGCGTTCCGACTTAATAAGAGCCACAAGGCCCGTCTGGGTTAAGCCTGCAAATGGAAGATACCATAAGCCTGGACAAAATGATACTCAACACCCAAACCAACTTGTCCTACCAAACCAAACGTCCTAAATTACAAATAAGCTATCAACGAACATCCTACATACCTGCCAATACCTATCCACCTACCCATCTAGCCACATTTGCTCGATCCCACCATACATTTTGTGTCTGGACTGGCCATCATGCGTTTCGGATGTAGCAGCAAACAAACTCGCTTAGTCATACATTTTATATCCGCTTGAGGACATCCATGCCTTGAAAGTGTAAACAAGTGCAGTTCAATCAACCCTATCCGCATAAATTACCTGGCTTTATACTCACGTCATCAAACCACCTGCATGTTGCTTTTTCCTCGTTCAGTCGCCGACATATCCGAGAGCATTCCGGGAACGGCGCGGTCTGCAGCGTACCGCTAATTACGAGGATAGCGCATCCCGGGAGCGGCATATCATATAGCGTACCGCTAATTACGAGGATAGCGCATCCCAGGAGCGGCATATCATATAGCGTACCGCTAATTACGAGGATAGCGCATCCCAGGAGCGGCATATCATATAGCGTACCGCTAATTACGAGGATAGCGCATCCCAGGAGCGGCACGGTATGCAGCGTACCTCTAATTACGAGGATATAGTTTTACAGGAGCAGCACAGCATACAGAGTACCGCTAATTACGAGGATAGAGCATCCCAGGAGCGGCACGGTATGCAGCGTACCTCTAATTACGAGCATAGAGTTTTACAGGAGCAGCACAGCATACAGAGTACCGCTAATTACGAGGATAGAGCATCCCAGGAGCGGCACGGTATGCAGTGTACCTCTAATTACGAGGATAGAGTTTTACAGGAGCAGCACAGCATACAGAGTATCGCTAATTACGAGGATAGAGCTTCACGGGAGCGGTACGGTATGCAGCGTACCGCTAATTACGAGGATAGAGCATCACGGGAGCGGTACGGTCCACAATGTACCGCTAATTACGAGGATAGAGCATCATGGGAGCGGTACGGTCCACCTCTATACCTCTGTACCTCTAATTACGAGGATAGAGCATCACTGGGGCGGCACGGTATACATACAGCGTACCGCTAATTACGAGGATCAGCTCCCCCTTCCAGCGCTGCACTGGCTCGACGCGTCCGCCTTTCGCCGTTGCTTTGCTCCTCTCCAGCCTCTCGCAATCTGCTGGCGCGCCGGGGCGGCCGAACGACGGCCCTGCATGTCGACGGTGTCGATATCGACGCCGCAGCGGCCGCCAGCAGCCGTCGGCAGCCGTCGCTGCGCCGCTATCTCAACTGGCGGCATTAGTGGCGCGGTCAGGCGGCCGACGCGACGGGAGAAGCCGCCTCCGAGCTGACGGCCTCCGACTGTCTAGCTGTTGGTGCCGTCGGCTGATCACCGTCCATTGGTGCCGTTGGTGCCGCCGGCTGATCACCGTCCAGCCGTTGGTGCCGCCAGCTGATCACCGTCCAGCCGTTGGTGCCGCCGGCTGATCACCGTCCAGCCGTTGGTGCCGTCGGCTGATCATCGTCCAGCCGTTGGTGCCGTCGGCTGATCACCGTCCAGCCGTTGGTGCCGCCAGCTGATCACCGTCCAGCCGTTGGTGCCGTCGGCCGATTACCACCGTCCAGCCGTTGGTGCCGTCGGCTTATCACCGTCCAGCCGTTGGTGCCGTCGGCCGATTACCACCGTCCAGCCGTTGGTGCCGTCGGCTTATCACCGTCCAGCCGTTGGTGCCGTCGCCTGATTACCACCGTCCAGCCGTTGGTGCCGTCGGCTGATCACCGACGAGCCGGCTCGCAGCGAAGCCGGTCGGTGTCGAGGCCAGCCCGACCGCTGCTGGGGTCGACTGGGTACGATGGAATTAGCATGAATGACGCCGCTGCGGTGGAGATAGCGAAGCCGACCCGTGTTGAGGCCGACTGGCGTTGAGACCGACTGGGCGCGGAGCAATTAGCGCGAATGGTACCGCTGCGCTGGACGTGGCTTAGTCGGCCCGGCACGTTTGCCTGTTTGTGCCTGAGAGTACAACGTCATCGGCAGGAGGACATAGGTAACAGGCCTGGATATCAGCGCGAAACGTATGCTAGACAGGGCATTGTGTTTATCTTTGGCATGTATTGCACGAGACAACGCAATATGCGCGCATGGCGTTCCCCTATGCGTAATAGTAATGTTTAATAGTTGCTGCTCTCATAGCAACAGTAGCGCATCAAACCACATTGCTGGGCACATTCCACCAGCCTATGGCTATACCGGAACACCACCCCATTAGACTGTGCTATCGAAGGCAGGATTTGAATTTGAAATTCTGCGAGAGAGAGAGAGAGAGAGAGAGAGAGAGAGAGAGAGAGAGAGAGAGAGAGAGAGAGAGAGAGAGAGAGAGAGAGAGAGAGAGAGAGAGAGAGAGAGAGAGAGAGAAAGAGAGGGAGAGAGAGAGAGAGAAATAAAAAGACAGGTGTGCCGTTTTTCATTTTTTCCATTTTGTTAAATTAGGCGCTTCGGCCTCCTCAAACCATTTCGCGCCGTTGATGAAAAGTCACAATGTATTAAATCGTTAAAGTCAATTTATAATTCGTGGATCAAGTTGGTTTGTCGTAGGAAAATGAAAAGAAGTTTGATGAGAACCGGGTGATCATCCCCCAACAGTGAGGGCAAAGAGAAAGGGATGTTGTGTGCGTGGCAGTAATCGGTCAGTGGTTTTCTATGGTTATGATATTGCGGGCAGTGTAGTAATATGTGTGGGATTGTAATATGAGTGTTACATGATGGGCATGAAGGCCGAGGTGAAGCAGAATAAATAAATCGATGTGTGAGGTAAGTATGTCCTATGCGGATGCGCGATAGGACTTTTTCTTCGTGGCGGTTGATGTGAAATGATGGTGTCCGGATATCGACGACGGGCTTAATGTTCCGTAATTGTGTATGTTTTGTGTTTTGTGTCCAGGTTTGGTTTCAAAAATACCGAATTTTCTCTCGTATTGTTGATTTAATGGCGTCAAAATGTGGTGGGATTTCTGTGATATGTGGTAGTTGCAATGATTCTTTTGCGAGATGATCTGCTTCCTCGTTTCCTGGGATGCCGCAGTGACTGGGCACCCACAGGAAACGAACCTTCACGCCCATCGACTTAAGTGTTCCTAGTGCTTCATAAATAGAAATATGGCAATGGTGTGAAAAGGAAAGTGACGAAAAAGATTGTAAAACAGATTTGGAGTCCGAAGAAATGACGATGCTGCGCATGGGGTGGCAGAGAAAATGGTTGCGAATATAACGGAGGGCAATGAGGATGGCATGTAATTCAGCGATGAAAATTGATGTTCCGTCTGGTAATCGATGTTGTTTTTGGTATGTTCTCGAAACTATTGCATTGCCGGTAATGTTAGCGTTTTTAGAACCGTCAGTATAAACGAAAGGTACGTGGTGATAACGAGCCCGAAATTTTAGGAATTTTTGTTTAGTATATTCTGGGCAAAGCTGTGATTTTGGAGTGGTGGTGAGATACAGAATGTGTCGTTCGGCTATTTGCCACGGTGGTGTAGCTGATGGAGAAATAGAAGTAATGCGTGGAATAGTGAAATGAAGTTGTTCAGAAAACGTTTTGACTCGAGAAGCTATAGTGAGACCAGTTCGTCTTTCGGCTGGACCTAAATAATCATGATGTAAATTTGGGAGAATTTGTAATGGCGCGTGTGTGGGGTAGTTTGCGTGAAATTGAATTTTGGAGGCGTACCTAAGTGTTTGTTGCATTCTACGGAGAGCTAGTGGAGGAATTCCCGATTCTGCTTGTAAAGAAATAATGGGTGAAGTAGTCATTGCACCGAGTGCGATACGGATACATTTATTTTGAATGGTGTCTAAGATGTGTAAGGAGGATGGGCTGGCACCAGCATAGACTACTGAGCCGTATTCAATGATGGGGAGTACTAAGGATTTATATAGTTGTAAAGAGTGTGACGATCGGCTCCCAATGGGGTGGATGTAATGCAGCGAAATAAATTTAGTCGGTGTAAACATTTGTTCTGGACGTATTTCATGTGTTTATGCATTGAAAGTCTGCGATCAAAAATAACACCAAGAAATTTAAATGAATGTACAAAAGATATGTCATTTTGCCCGAGGTGAAGCTGTGTTTCTGGGTTTGGACAGGGAGTGCATTTGCTAAAAATAATGGATGCAGATTTGGGAGCCGACAAATTGAATCCGTACTTCATGGACCATTGGTGTATCCTGTTTAGAGCATTTTGAAGCCGAATCAAACAATTTTCGTAATTTTGGTCCGAGCACCAAATTGCACTATCGTCGGCGAATATGGAATACGATACATTTGAAGGCATGTCGGCGAAAAGGTCGTTAATGATGATGTTAAATAAAACTGGTGATATGCAACTTCCTTGTGGTAGTCCGTTTTCAAGAAAATGTGGATCGGAAATGGCTGACCGGCACCTGATGTTGAATTTACGCGAACCAGATAAGAAACCTATTAAATAATGTGCTAAGTGTCCTTTTATGCCGAGTTGTTGAATTTTGAAGAGGATTGCTGATTTGAAAACCATATCGTAAGCTTTGCTGATATCCAAAAATACTGCGACAGTGTGTTGATGTTTTTTGTAGCCTAGGCGGATGTCTGTCTCTAATCGAATAAGATGATCTATTGTACTGCGTCCTCGCCGAAAACCACATTGAAAGGGAGATAGAAGTGAATTTGGTTCCAGGTGCCATGTCAGTCTTTTAATAACTATGCGTTCAAAAAGTTTTCCTAAACAACTGGTGAGTGCAATGGGTCGAAAATTTGTGGGGTTACTTCAGAAAGATGAAAAGAATCATTGTAGTACTCGGTATTGTCGGAATCAAAGAGGTCGAGATTGGTGTGAAAAGTGTGTTGTGCATTTGGTAGGAAATTAGGTCGGTTGTTCTCATCAGAGCTATTGTGGGCTATGGTATCAGCTATGGTATTGACGATGGTTTGTGGGTCTGTAATGGTGAGATTGTGGATTTTGAGGGCCGGTAGAGATTTAAATGGGGAGCGTCCGGACAAGCGTCGAATTAATTGCCATATTTTACTCAATGGTGTTCGAAAAGTCAGCTGCTGTAAATATATGGCCCATGAACGGCGCTTGGCATCGCGAATGATGCGGCGGGTCCTCGCACGCTCGTGGTTACGGATGTTTAAATTTTCTTGATCGGGATGTCGTAAATAATTTCTAAATGCCCTTTTTCTTATCGCAATGGCTTTTTAAATTTCTTGACACCACCAAGGTACTGGTTTCCTTTTTGTGAATGGTTTTGTATGTGTAATAGTCGTGGAAGCTGCCTCGAAAAGTGTATTTGTAATTGAGTTGATGTTTTCGACAGGAGAAATGTTGGGGTTGTACTGCAAATAAGAAAGCTCCTGAAATGTTGTCCAATCGGCTTTTCAAATCTTCCAGCGGGGAATAAAACTGGGTGTGGTGTCAGTCGCCGTTGAAAAAGTGGGTGTCAATTTGATGGGATAGTGGTCGCTGTCGTGGATGTCGGTTTCTATGGTCCAATCAAAGTCGTTTGCCAGGGTGGGGGAACAAATAGATAAATCAATGGCTGTTGCTGTATTATGTCCAAGGTGAAAAAAGGTTGGTTCGCCGGTGTTAAGTATTACTAAATTATGCCGGTCTAAAATTTGTTCAATGATGTGGCCGCGAGTGTCTCCTTGTGTACGTGCTTGATCCCAGTCTGGACTGTGTGCATTAAAGTCTCCGATTAATATGAAATGGTTCTTGAAATGTCCTATAAGGTTTTCTAAATGTGTCAAAATATTTGTGTTGTCGGTTTGTGGTGGAATATAGATGGAACACACATCTATATTTCTACTATTTAGGCGTAATGTACAAGCTACGGCTTGTAATTGTGTATTAAGTGTAATTTGTGTATGTGTGAAATCATTGTTTATGTAAAGTGCTGTACCGCCACTTCGATGTGATCCACAGACCTCGTCGTGACGATACAGTGAATAATTGGAAAGGGTAAAGTTATATTTATCTGTAGGCAAAACCCATGTTTCTTGGAGTGCGATGAGAATAGGTATGAGAATACTGAAAAAAAGCTTTCATTTCGGCCCATTTGGAGATCAGGTTGCGGCAATTCCATTGTAATAGTGTGGACACCGGGAATAAAGGTGTTGTGTTTGTCTGCACCTTTCGGTGCATGTCGGAGCCAGGAGTGTAGTTCTGGCGGACAGGTGTGTTGAGTGCGGCCGGCGGTGTTGACCCGCTCGGGCCGTCCGGCCGACCGGTGACCTTGGCAGGATCACGCCGGCCGGCCATTGCCGCGGGGGACGCCCGCCGGCCGGGAGTTGGTCGGGTCACGTGTTCGCCGGCCGGCGCTTGACGCGTCGGGCTCGATCGGCGGATCGCTGACGGGGAGCGATAATTTGCTCCCGCAGCTAAATGACTGCGGGGCCTGTCAGTCCTCGCTGGAGTGGTCCGCTTATTGGGAGCCGGAGTGATTTGTGTCTTGGGAGCCGGGGTGTTTTGTGTCGGTGTGGTCAGTGGTGTGAGTTTTTGTAGTGGAGCTAATCCGGGAATCATGTCAGTTTGAATAGAAGTAGACGTGGTGCTGACGCGAGGGGTCGAGGGAGCGACGGTGGCCGCCTGGGCGTAAGTTTTGGTCGAGGGGGAGGTGGCCTCTACAGATCTCCGGGCTTGGGGGTAGGACACCCCGGTCGTGGCCTTGACGGCGCACACTTCCTTCTCTTTGCGCCAAACTGGGCATTGATTGGAAGTGGTGAGGTGATCGGATGTGTTACAGCTGAGGCAGTGGGCAGGTTTGGAGCAGGTGGAATCAGGATGGGGTGGTTCTCCGCACTTAGGGCATCTGGCGGTTTGGCGACACGTCTTACTGCCATGCCCGAAGCGCTGGCAATTAAAACAGCGGAGAGGATTTGGAATAAATACGCGGACTTGGAATCGGATATAACCGGCGAGGAGGGTCTTGGGAAGAGTTGTAGAGTTGAAGGTAAGGACAAGGAGGCTTGTATCGCGTTTCTGGCCGTCTTTAAATGAGGTAATGCGGTGGACGTGGGTCACCCCCTCCGGCCGGAGCTCCGTCTGGATATCCGCTTCAGTCATGAAGCGGAGCTCCGGCGCGAAGACGGTGCCCTTGGTAGTGTTACGGTTGGAATGTACAGTGACGGTGACGGATTGTCCACAAAATGGGGTGGTACGAAGGAGGGCTTTGGTCTGGGCTCGGGTTTGGGTTTTGATGACAAGGGTTCCGTTGGCATGAGCTTCGATATCAGGATTGGCCAAGAAGCAAATGGAGAGGAGTTGTTTGGTCGGCCAGAAAACGTTAATACGGCCGAAGGAAACGGATTCCTCGACAGGCTTGACTACTATGAAAGAGCCAGCACTGTCGAGGTAGTGTTCGATGGGATCAGGTTGGGATGGCGTGGTCTGGTTAGGGCGTGGGTCTGTGGCGTGGAGAGTGATGGTCTGGTTGGAATTGCGAGGAGGCGAGGTCTTGGTATGAGCGGGGGTCGGTGAGGGACAAAGGGATTCCATGGCGTCGTCCAAAGGAATTGTCCGGCGCGGGTCATCAACAGTGGTATCGAGAGGTGGAGTATCATGTGCAAAGTCCGGGGTCGCGCGATGGTCGTCAGGTGTAGCGAGTGGTGGAAATTCCGATTCAGAGTCCGGTGGCGAGCTGGGTCCTTCTTTCGTTCTTCCCCATCGCGGGGAAAAAACCTACCTAATGAAATCTAAATAAACAAGAACACGCAGAAACACAAGGAACAAAAATACGATGAGAGGAAAAACAAATCCACGCGGGGTGACGGGTGTCACCCCAAGAAAAGAACGAAAAGAGCGACGGGCGTCGCCCCACGAAAATGAAAACAAATGTAACTGCGGCAACAGGCAGTCAATCACGCCAAAACTGGCAGGGCGGAGTATTCAATTGGCTCTGGTTATTCGTGAGCAGGTAATACTGAATACTCCATGCAGGTGTGCCGGACCATTAAGTTATCTTGCATCACCTTTAAAGCGAGCGTGTGCTTCTGCAAACAAAGCCAGAGCAAGTGCACGTGGGCGCGTTAAGGCGTCGAAGGCTGAGACTCTCTGCTGAAACTGAAGGACTGAGACTCTCTGCCACGTAGGTCTACGCCTTCATACAGCTAATTGACGTTGCTCCACCGCAAGATAATTTATATCTCGGCAGGAATGGCTGGGAAAATTAAGCTGATTTTGCCGGTAGCAGGCACTTAACCTCCAGAAGCCGTTTGGGATTTTTACCATGCGGACAAGAAGATAACTGCCCACACGGCCTCTCGCGCCGACATGTCGCGTGTCAGTAGCATGCGTTCTACGTGGGGAGTTTGTGGAGTCATGCATAACTATGATTCGCATCACCTTACTTGCCATTTAATAGTCTTTAGGTTGAAGAGCGACTCTAGGCTGTTGTATGGTCTTATATAATTAAAGAGAAGTGTTTTCGCTGTACCTTGATGCCACTTTTCTCTCCTGTTATTTGCTAGCTTACTCTCCGAATTGTAATGTATTCGTACCCAGCACGGGATCACAAGCGCTCATGAGTGAAATCCTTCGATGCGGCAAGGTTGGTTTTTACCGATGGTGTGTGTGTAGTCGGGATTTTTGGGGGCGTCACCTGCTTCGACTGTATTGCTCCAACAACTTGTCGACGGTATAGCTGTGGTACAGAAATTCGTAATATGGCAGGATGGCGCATTTTTACATGTTCAGCCCATTTGCGGCTTTCCGGTTCTCTGCGATGTACTCGGACTTGCTCGCACCCAGCTTAACATCTGGACTTAACCCTATTTCGGCATGGGTGGGGTGGCGAGGGTGGATTTCGCCCCTTCTCCCACTCACCCCAGTGTTTTTTAGGCTGGCATTCCCTAACCAACCCTCTGCTGTATGAGCGTGCATCTCAGTGACTGTTTTTATCGCTCGTTTTTTTACTTCGTGCCAAATTTTGGCTTCTTAACTAGATCAGATGCGATGCCAGGAGCGAACATTGGGAGTCACCTCCTACAGATTTTTGCGGAAGCAAAGGAACAGCGCGCACATCTGAATATTTTCATTGTGTTGTTGTTCAGGTGACTACAATTAGGAACTTAACTGCTAATGCTACCTTACTTACCTACGGAAATGTTTATTATGAGTCCAAGCATGTCAGGGGCGGATACAGGGGAGATATAAACGGGCATCACGTGACCTGTTTTGCCAAACCTGCATCATTTACGTTGCCATGGGAAAGCTGGGAGGGTGGGGTGGATTTAGGACAAACGGTAATAATGCATCACAGGCAGTACGGAGCCAGAAGCAAGCCCTAGCAAACGTTCCCAGCAGCAAACCCAGGAGTTGACGAGAGAAATTCAGGACATACCCTATTAAAACCACTAAATGGAAAGCGCATCGAGGGTGACACTTTGCAAAAAAAGAAGTTAATTCGGGACGAACGATTCAAAGAAATGACGATCGGTGGTGGAGTCAGGATGCTTTCCAGTGGCAAATGATTGTAACAGCTCCCCACTCAGGCCTCTTGGGATCATCAGTAATATTTTTCCATGGCGACGCCTCTCGTCAATAACCATCATGGTAAGCATTCATATTATGTAGGAATGACAAAGATCAGTGCCACTGACAATAATTTGTGGCCCTGACTGCGAAGAAAGGCCAGCCATGAAGAACAAATTTTGCATGTGCATCTATGGAAATCAAATGGTGCTTGGAGTCAATAGGAATAATTTATACCCATCCACGCACAATATTACCATGTAAAATACAGACAGTTCTAAATGATTTTGATCAATTTCCCTACCACCATTTGTTATCGCCATTGGGACAATTTTGATGTTTAACAGTATAAAGGTGCCAATCGTTTCAACAAGCATTGAAATCTGAATGCAAAGTAAAACATCCGAAAAAAGGACGGATTGTCGTCAAACAGAGCTAAATCATGTAACACAATTGCAATTTGGTCAGTCAAGTACCGATGGCACAACTGCGCAGCCAATACCACGTGATAGACACTATTTTAGTGCACATGAAGCTGAGTGGACATGGGGAAATATCTCTATCAGAGCAACACGACATGGACTGATACGATAACGTTCAACGATTTTCCTCAGTTGTCAAGGCAAACAAGAGCCGAAGTTTGTGACAAGATCGCAATTTGGCCAGTTAAGTGCCAACGTGACTGGCACAAAAACGCTACCGCGCGGCAGCCAATATCGAAATGCACACGGCACTAAGTGGACATCGAGAGAAATCCTCATCCAGCTGACAAGAGAAGGTTGAAGCAACAAATGTCGCTGGGTTCCTATGGGGAAAGGCACGCTCCGATACCGTTGATTGGCCTTCACGAGCGCGTCGTGCTATGCCGCGGCTCATCTATATCCCATGGTGCCACTAGACAACCGCTCACGTAACATCCTACTTCAATACAAGTTGTCTCATTTACGTCTGACTGCATCGCAAGGCAGCAATTTGTTTCAAGTGGGAAGACAAATGGGCTCATCTCCGTCCGATGCCGTCCATGGATGGCTATTTATGTTACTACTACGAGTAGCTACGCGGGCAGGCAGTGCACGCTAGTGGCATCAGTTCAGAATGTCTGCAGTTCACCTGCTAGCTCGGTGGCGTGGAGATGGAGAGTAAATGGGGGATGTTGTCGCCCAGCAGCGGAGCAAACGAGATGGTGATGCCCTCTTTTTGGCAGAGGGCCTGAATTGATTGTCTTTGAGTATCAATGCTACTGCAGTCTAACAGGACGTGACAGGATGCTTGGTGTGGTGCTGCAGGTCTCGCAGTGAGGTGTTGTAAGCTGGTCATATCGTATGTTAGGCTGTGCTGGTTTAGTGCGATCACTCGTCTGGGGAGAATGTCTTCGTTCCTGGGATATACTTGGATCGACGTGTTCCAAGTACTTAACACTGGCTTGATCCTTTAGGTGTGGCAGGAGTGGTGAGGTGTGCAGTTGTGTTGTCCATCATGGGTGTCATTTTATGAAGTTTGCTTGGGGAGGCAAATGATCTGTTCGATGGCTCCAAAGAATTTGTATCAAGTGTACGCCCTTATTCCTAATAGTTTAAACATTAGCCTGATTGGGGTGGGGTGAGGGGAAAATCGATGATTGAGGGAGACAGCTCAATGATTGAAGTGCGAGTAGCCCGCCTTAGCTTATGGAAAATGTATATGCTGGTGTCCATGCACTCTGATGATGCTTACGAATATGGCGCTGTGGGATGGCTTTGCAGTTATCTATCGAGCATTCCGTTTTAGAGAAAGGCTATGCCAAGCCTTGCTTCGCAAGCCCATCTGCTTGCTCATTTGCATGGAATATTTAGGTGGTCCTGGGTCCGTAAAGGATACAAATGTTGTTTACATTGCAGGCCACGGCTTGTTGAATTCGATCAACAACTGGATGGGGCGGTCGTGAGTGCTGCTTCTTGACTGAAGGGACAGATATGGAGTCTGAACATTTAGCGCCTCTTTAGAAGCGAGATAGCGGCCTGTTTCACCACTGCCTCAGAGGTGATGATTGAAATGTTATCCGGAAGACGCTTCGAAGCCTAATGCCTGGCCCAGTGATGCCGATGCCTACTTTGTGCTGGTACATCCGGGAATATAAGTGGTCGCTTGGAGTACTAGCAGGATATAATACATAATGTAGGAAGGAATATTTATATATATATAAGATAATTCAGATTCAAATATAAGAAGATATAGATTAAAATTAGGATGGAATATAAGTATTTTAGTAGACGTCTGAAAAGCCTAAGGTCTGGCCCAGTGATGCCGATGTCTACTTTGCGCTCGTGTTTCAACCCATTAGTAAATATAAATGTTTTGCGGTTGTGGAGGGCGGCGTTTTCGTTGAAAGTGCGAAGCCAAGCGAAGCGAAGCGTAATCGGCTGGCATGACATCCGACTTCTTATCCGAGATCAGGTACTCGGCCGTTGGTTGGCTATGGGTTCAGAAGGGCCCAGTGGACGGTTGTGCCGCGGTGGGTGACACGGTGAGATTGAGATCTGAAAAGGCCGTGACAATTTGGGTACTAAACGGAGTGAGTCGTGGCCCAACTCTGTTCTTGTGGTATCTGTCGGACACAAAGCACCACTATGCCGGATGGTTTCAATGGATTTGATTGTGATGTGGTAGTGGCACTGCTGTTGTGTTCTCATGAAGCGGAGGGTAGAGGCGTCTGTGTCTACTAGTAGACTAGTCATAGGTGTGCAGGTGAGGGCTCCTGTAGCTGCTTTGAAACAGCCGTTGTGTTTTCCTGAAGCGGAGGGTAGGAGCGTCTGTGTTTACTAGTAGACTAGTCATTGGTGTGCAGGTGAGGGCTCCTGTAGCTGCTCTGAAACAGCTGTTGTGTTCTCTGAGGCGGAGGGTATGGGTGGCTGTGTCTACTGGTAGACTAGTTTTAAGTATGCAGGTGAATGCTCATGTAGCTACTTTGGTACAGCTGTTTTAAATTACCTCTACTTTTTTTGCTCAGTGCTGGCGAAATAGAAAAACATGATTTATTCAGGGATGGGCCGAAGTATTGCTTTGAAAAGTCCCAGTAGCGTTTTCCTGTCGCCGCCCCAGTCTGTGCCTGCTGGTGCACGGAGGAGGTTGATGCGCTTCGTGTGTCTCTATGTGATGCCAGTGATAGGTGTGTAGAAGTTCAGTTTCTGATTCGAATGCTTAAAGAACTTAAAGCCTTCACTTGTTCGATGGCTGTGCCGTCTAAGCGAAGTGAAGCTGTGGGTGTGGGATGGACACGACTATATGTAACTGTGGCAGATTTGTATGCGGGTAGGATGAAGTCCCGCGCTTTGCACCACTCTGCAATGTGGTCTAGTGCATTTTGAATTGCGGTCTCGGCGGAAGACGACGACGACGACGACGACGACGGGCGACGGACGATCCACCCCCTCCCCCCTCCCGCCACGACGAAGGTGGACTGCCGACCACCACGGCGCGAGTCCACAACGAACCAGTTCACACGCAAACTGCACGCTGACCGGACGCAACCACCCCACCATCCGGCTCCCAAGTCGGACGGCACAGCCTCACACCAGGTCCGTCCGGCTCCGGTCCGCCGTTGTCGTTCGAGTCGCGGCACACGTGCTCCAACTTGGCCCGAACAACGCGTAACTGGGCAGCCAAGTTACAGACGAGGGCCATTTCACTTGACTACTCACGGCGCGGCCGGGGCGCGCGAACTGTGCACGATCGCGCCAGCCGGGTGCCAGCACCGTCGCGTGCCGGTAATGGGTCCGGTTCAGGCCGTCGTTTGTCGCACGCCACGGGCACATTTCAGGTCGGTGCCGGCGTATTTCAGTGCACCTTCCGGCAGGCGGCTGGGATCGCGTCGATTACTTACGCGGTCAGGCGCGCTCAGCACGGGCGTCCGCCATCACGTTCGCTCCCAGCTGGACATGCTTCGGCGGCGGCCACGTAATCTCGGAAGTGTTGGGTAGCCGCTCGACGGAGACGTAGCTTCAACTTCGCGCCATTGTGTGTGTGTGTGTGTGTGTGGACGGGATTCCGTTCGTGTTTGTAGGCTTCTTTTCAGGTTTTTGAATTGTCGACGTACTACCATTTTGTTATAAAATTAATGTTTCTGCTCACGAAACTTGATGTGCATTACAAGTGTCACTGAAGAACTATCGCGGTTTGGTTCGACAATTCAAAAATACTTCAGTTGAGTGGGCCAGCGCCCCCCCCCCCAGACCCTACCACACCATACAGCCTCACACAAGTTGGATGGTTGAAATGGAGTGGCTTAATTACACACCATATCTCTATACGCTGTGAGTATGCATGTGAGTATGTACGCTGTGAGCGAGATAGAGAGCGGGGGGGGGGGAGGTAGGGAGAGAATGGTTTGAAGTACATTATCTTCCATTCAGCTCCCACAACCGTAACACTACATTTGACAATAGCTTTTGTTGTGGTTAATCGAGTTCAAAAAGAGAATTTGCTCTAAGCTACTAGAGAAAGAGTTTGACTGAGAAAAGTGAAAATCAGCAACCACAGTTGGTTATGTTCTACATCATTGTGAACCTGCAGCTGGCTTTGAGCAGCGTGTTCTTGAGCCACTATTTCTCTGCCCATTTCAAACAAGCAGTGTGTAGTTGTTGTATCAGTTTCCTTTGCCACATGGTCCCGGGACCACGATCGACCATGCGAACGCATTGCGAAAGAACTGAAACCCACGGGTACAACTTCAACTGTACCCGAAACTGAAACCAACGCGTACATTTTCCATTGTACCCGGAATTGAAACCAACGGGTACAGTTTCAACTGTACACAGAACTGAGACCAAAGGGCACAGTTTCAACTGTACTCACAACTGAAAACACCGGGTACAGTTTCAAGTGCACCCGGAACTGGAACCAACGGGTAACCCGGAACTGAAACCGACAGGCATCTAGTTTGGACGGTTCGGGTGTCATCGCAGACGCCCGTTTTGTGGAAGGGACGTTCTGGGAGTCGTATGATCAGCCTGCCTATTCACTGGTGTCCGCTCATTTCGCCTCTGATCGTGAGCAGTATTGAGCCACTTCTCGACCAATTATCTCGGGACGAGTTCGTCGAAGGGCGGGCGGGCGGAGAGAGGAGCGTGCTACTCGCCGCCAATAAAGGTGTGGGTGATGGGCGCCGCTTCCTATCGCTATCGCCCTCGTCAACTGAATCCGCGAGAACTCGCCTTTTCCACACCACTTGCTGGTGCCACCACCAGGCACGACGCACGGACGACCATCATCAGCGGCATGACGCAGGCAGGAGCGGCCTTCTGGGACACCGAGGGCCGGGCGATCGTCTCGCTCGACTCCGGAAACGACCGCCGACGAGCCATTCTGAGCGGTACCGTCGATCGATGTCCGCATCGTCTTGTTCGTGTATGCATGTGTCGCGTGCTGATTGATATTGAGATGGAGGTGGGCTGCCCTGCTGGCTGTGGGAGGTGGGGCTGGGGTGTGTTGTTGGCTATGGGAGGTCAGGTGTGCTGCTGGCTGTGGGAGATGGAGTGTGCTGCTGGCTGTGGGATATAGAGTGTGATGCTGGCTGTGGGATGTAGAGTGTGCTGCTGGCTGTGGGATGTAGAGTGTGCTGCTGGCTGTGGGATGTAGAGTGTGATGCTGGCTGTGGGATATAGAGTGTGATGCTGGCTGTGGGATGTAGAGTGTGCTGCTGGCTGTGGGATGTAGAGTGTGCTGCTGGCTGTGGGATGTAGAGTGTGATGCTGGCTGTGGGATGTAGAGTGTGCTGCTGGCTGTGGGAAGTGGGGTGTGCTGCTGGCTGTGGGAGGTGGGGTATGCTGCTGACTGTGGGATGTGGGTGGTTGTGGGATGTGTCAGGTGTCTCGGGAGGTTCTGATTGGCTATCGGCTGCGACGGGTTGCATAGTGGTACAGGTAGTAAGATATCACGCCCGCTACAGGGTGCATAATTGCGTACGTGGCTGCCGGTTTGCTAAGGATGTTTTCATATTTACTCATTGCTTTATGTGGGTGATGAATGGAGCGTTAGGCGTCATGAGCGGACATAATACCGGTGGCGCCGCTCTGGTGGTGGGTTGTGAAGGAACACCACCAGAGTGGGCTTGTTGTGATTAATGCTATATTCTAGTTTCTAGATTAGGTGCAAGTAATTTCCAATGGTCAAATTTAAACAACATTGAAACAAGCTCTCATATGGTGTGTAGTTCGTTTTATTATCAAATCATTTCACCCTGTCACTAAAGTGTAATGGGAATTGGTCTAAAGTGTAATGGGAGCAATTGGCCACTCAACATCTTGTGATAAAAACGTATCATACATCTTCTGTGTGATGTGCTGACAACTTCCAATGTTCGTAACTAAACGAAAATCGAACGTGCTACATTTTTATATCATCTTGAATAACTTCCATGAAGGTTGAACCCTGTCACTTTTGCACTCAATTCCAGAATTTGTGTCCCAAGTTATCACATTGTATTCCTTTAAATTGCATATCAAATGTTCTACATTACCGAATTAATTTCCAATGGTCTTAAATAAACCGGCATAAAATCAGCTGCCTTCTGATGTCATACTCGACTACTTTTATACATATCTAACCCTGTCATTTTTTTTGCACCCAATTTCATTATTTGTGTCTCGAATTATCACATTGTATTCCTTTAAATTGTATATCCGATGTTCTACATTAGCGAATTCATTTCCAATGGTCTCAAATAAAACGGCATAAAATCAGCTGCCTTCTGATGCCATACTCCACTACTTTTATGGATATCTAACCCTGTCATTTTTGCACTCAATTCCAGAATTCCTGTTTCGAATTATCATATTGTATTCCTTTTAATTGTACATCAGATGTTCTACATTACCGAATTAATTTCCAGTAGCCTAAAATAACCGGCATAAAATCAGCTGCCTTCTTGTGCTATACTCAACTACTTTTATAGATATCTAACCCGGTCACTTTTGCACTCAATTTCATGATTTGTGTCTCAAATTATCACATTGTACTCCTTTAAATTGCATATCAGATGTTCTGCACTATCGAATTAATTTTAAATGGTCTCAAATAAACTGACATAAAATCAGCTGCCTTCTGATGCCACACTCGACTACTTTTATAGATATCTAACCCTTTGACTTTTGCACTAAATTCCAGGATTTCGGTCTCGAATTATCATATTGTATTCCCTTTAATTGCATATCAGATGTTCTACATTAGCGAATTAAGTTCCAATTGTCTCAAATACACCGGCATAAAATCAGCTGCCTTCTGATGCCATACTCGACTACTTTCAACGATATCTAACCCTGCCATTTTTTTACTTTTAACATGAAGCTTTCCGGCATTATTGAGGTTCTGGCACGGCTCGATGCACGTCAAGCGCCGACGGTTGCTGTTCAGAGGATCCGTAGGGCAGCCGAGCGGTGGCACGACAAAAAGTAAAGTTCCGCCCCTCAACA
Organism: Ashinkailepas kermadecensis; assembly: GCA_034440615.1. Classification (NCBI taxonomy): domain Eukaryota; kingdom Metazoa; phylum Arthropoda; class Thecostraca; family Neolepadidae; genus Ashinkailepas; species Ashinkailepas kermadecensis. The sequence goes on from JAOTOM010005033.1 coordinate 504,196, forward strand.
ATACTAAGCAACATCGACTCTACCACGCCAAAATGGTGTAGGAGAAATTCACGGTTGCAGATGCATTCTTTCCATTGACGCCATAAGCGTAATGGTCTTAAACAATATCGAGAAAACCTGTCGGGCTGAACTCTAGTGGTGGCGGAACTCATGCCAGGCACATCGTCTTTCGCTTCAAATATGAAAATATGCCTGTAACTTTGGGCGTTGGGGCCCATTAACATTCAGGGAATGGTCCGCGCCCCCAAGCGCGCATCGCCACTGAATGTCGGGCGGTTGGGGACGGGCCGCCGGCTATGGTGGAAAATAGTTCCATAAGCCAGTACGCAAAGTAACAATATGCGCAATATATCACTGTAAGTGGCAATGAAATTAACGTCTGAAGGCAAGCTAACTTTCATAAATGCACTTCGCATCATATTTTATGGAGAAAGAGACTCATAAATTATAACTATATTCTTCATGCACGCACTAGTGAGCATCCGGGCGCGATTGTCGCGGGCGCATCTTTCAAAGTCCTTGAATGGCATCAGGAACCTATCTGTTTTCTTTCTTTTCTGGAGATCTCCTCGATGTCCGCATTAACATTGCGTCTGACGCCTGACGAGGGCAACATGGGCATATGTGGTAGCGATAACTTCTGCCATTGGCCTGCTGCCAAACAAAATGTACCCTGTGGCCCGGAACCAAACACTGGAAAATATTACGAATTTAAATTCCCCAAGTTCTAAAATATTGCTTCTTTGCAAGCTGAGGTGGCATGAGCATCTGTGAGAGTAGTCGTGCGCTGATCTATGCTTGAAGAACCCCGCTCGCTCCCTATGTTGTCATTGTCGTTCACAAGTCCATCACCTGTGGCGCTACGTGCGTATCTCTCACCCTGACGGCATCGATGGAACGAAACGTATTTCGATGACACGTTCCCGACTGGTTCACCCGTCATACGTGCTCCAGATTTGTCTTATCTGGCTTAGCTTTCCTTTCCGCTAGCTGTTTAGCTTCATAGCCGTCACGCGAGAAATTGATAGCGTTTGCGGTGTGGATTCCCCAGTGTGGGAAGCCTGCTTATGTTTATGAACCAGTCTGTAATAAAACGAGTTCAGCAGAATGTGCCGTCGAGCGCAAAAAAAACAAAAGTTATTTTGATATTCCCTGAGTTAGGCAAACAAACACGAACTTGTATAACACAAAACACCGGCTTATCTTTCTCAAGCTAGCTCCAAGCTGACTGGTCAAGTATAGACCCTCCGAGCATAAAGGCAAGCGAGCAGAGGAACTTAAAGCATCACGGATCGTCGAGACCCTCTTATAATTTTCACCGATTGTTTCTGATGTATAATGAGAGAGGTAAGTACTTTCGTCTTAGTGTGTCTCATTTTGTGTTCCCTTTGCATAAATAAGACAAGCTGTATCTATTGTGTTCATGGTGAACCACAACCACAGGATATTCTAATCTTATAACTTTTGTTCACGCAATGTTCACAAGAGTTGTGTTCGAAGTGAGCAACATTGTAAGCATCCATACCCACATCTCCATTGTATTATAGTTAACTTTGCGATCATCAGCTGTGAGTGCAGTCAATATTTGCGCTCAGTGGCACACAAAGTAATACGTCGTGTAAACTAGGCCACGTTTGATATATGCCAAATCATTCCTGACATAAACAGATAAACTTTGTGATAATGTCCTTTTTTAAACAGCATAGCGTGTATTTCAGATGGCTACTCGGCCAATTTCTACAAAGCGTAGCGGGGCATATTGCTCTGGAGCAAGGGCAAGGAGCTGACTGTTTGGCTTTAGGGCTGAGGGCACAAGCTTGGAGATGTGTGTGGGCAGAAATGCGTCAACCCTTCGCATTTGGGCTATCTTGGGCTCGGAGATGTTCGTGGGCAAGAAATGCGTCAATCTGTCGCATTTGGGCTATCTTGGACTTGGAGATGTTAGTGGGCAGAAATGCGTCAACCTATCGCATTTGGGCTATCTTGGACTCGGAGATGTCAGTGGGCAGAAATGCGTCAACCCTTCGCATTTGGGCTATCTCGGTAGCTCTGGATGCGCAACGTTATTGCATCCGATTCGGTGGGAAAGCAGGCATTCTACATACGTGCTCCACCGATTTTGGCACTTCGGCTCAGCTTATTTGAACTTCAGACGAGTACAACATTTTCGACAGAGGAGGCCATGTTCGGGCATAGCGCCTTCAATTACTGCACAAATGCATCGAAGCTAACTTGTCTCTGTCGAAGCTCGTTGCACGCCTGCCGAAATGAGACTCCCGTGTTCAACACTTTACGCGTGCGCCATTGTATAATGCACCGTGTCGAATTGTCGGAATAGCACAGGTGACAGGGCGCACCACGGTCCTGGTAAGTCTCACATCTTTTCCTCCCAGTGCGCAACCGCTGAACGCGGCATTTTCTATTGTACCGGTATCGAGTCGGCCGTCCGACCAGCACGCAGGCCACGCAGGTCACGTGGCACGGCCTAACTTTGCAGCCGGCGGCCTGCCGAAGTTGTATCGTGGCGAGCGGTGGGGCATCATAAGTGTAGCCGTGGATCCCTTTCTGTCAGGAAAGGCTGCGAGAACCTAATTGAAGGAAAGTTCGCAAAGAATAAAATTAAAAGAGCTGGTTTGATTTAATGCTGAAAGTGGACCGCGGCATGTCGGGAAACTGGCTTCAGAATCGCAACCGACTGATCGGGTCTGGTCGGTTCGGCTTGGGTCGGTTCGGGTTGGGTCGGGCTGGGTCGGGTTTGGTCGGGTTAGGTCTGGTCGGGTTGGATCGGATCGTGACAGGCCTGCTCTGATCAGGTCAGGTAGGGTTGGGTCAGGTCTGATCTTGCCAGATCAGGTTTGATCTTGTCAGGTCGGGTTGGGTCGAGTCAGGTCAGGTCGGATTGGCTAGTGTCTGATCAAACCGCTCTCTTTCGTGTATGGATAGAGTAGACTTCTTCGTACTCCGCATGCGACGTCCCGCTCGATGCAAGGTAAAACGCCAGTTTGAAGAAACCGCCGTACGGTATAAATATAGGTGAGCCTTTTCTAGCAAGGACGAAGTATGCTGTAAGTTTGCACAACTTTGTTGCATGTACAACGAAGGATGAAACACGTCTAAGCGTAAAAAAGTAACGGAGACAAAATCAGAGTACTCGAAGTTCCACATCTGAAATGATTACATCCACATGAGAACACCGTTCATTCAAGCAAGAAAGCAGGGCAGCGCAGCCAATCAGAGGCCACAATGCAGCAGCGCGCGACTTCACCAGCAGCGATAATCTGCAGTTCTGCATCCTTCAATGGTCATCTGACTGCCGACATAGGGCCGGTCAGTCACTGTCACAGCTCAGAGCTCAGCTCAGAGCTCAGAGCTCAGCTCAGCTGTCACAGCTCAGAGGAAAATGCGCTGGGAATGGCTGCAGTGCCGGCATGACAAGGCAATCCAGAAAGTATTCACTGGTGTTTATACGAGCAGGCTGGACATCTTCATCTAGATTCTCGGCACCACCAACTGGATATAGAATGATCATTCGAGCTGCTGCTTCCAATGCATTTACGACTGCAATGCTACTGTTTAATCCCGACCGATATTAATACCTGCACGCTCATCTTCATGGATGTGACCTTAGTCAGCGATTTCCTCTGACACCCGCTGCAGAGGTACATACACCTTCGAGGTCCGTAAAAAGGAAGATCGCGAACATAGGCGCACCAAGAACCAGGCGGACAAGGGTGCACTCAGGGAAGTGGAGGGTCGCGGAGGGCAGAGGCCAGGGGTTGGCAATGGACAAGAGTTACATTGGTGCAACTATAACCGAAAGGGAGGAATGTTGCAGTAGCAGAACTATGATATGCATACAGGGGAGGAAGTTAACATGAGCACACCCAGAGCATCGGTGCGCCAGGCAAAACGGGTCTGCTAGAGGCCGTTGGCGAGTCCAGGGCAAGGTGCATTGGTGCATTCAGAAGCCCTACAAATGAAGAAAAGAGTTGCATAGGCGTGTCCTGGGCCCAGAAGAAGGAAAATGTACTCAGGGGACCGAGTGGCTGTAGGGCTAATCCGCAAAGTATGGCAGAGGTGTTGATGGGGCGCATCAGTAACAGGAAATACCCTCACCGAAGCGCATTGGACGAGCAGGAAAATGCGTCCAGGCAAAGGAGCGAAATGCAATTGGCCAAGCTACCAGACAACGCACCCGGGAGCAATACACCGTTTGGAGAACTACCGTGTACGTCGCTAGATATTTTGCTGAAAGGGAACGAGAGGGTTTTTGGAGTGTTTTTTTGTGCCATGCAGCGCGATAGCCGAAATGCTAAATATTGTGAGGTTTTGGGATGCATGTCCCTTCGTCCCCCCACCATCACGACGCTGATGAAGAGGACCAGGGCCCTATAGACAGCCATTTATACAAAAAAGGACACGAGCCTATTTTGACGCAATTACTATTGCTGGATGCTTGTATCCAGTAGCGTACGCAACCTGTTTACTTTTGTTTGTTCGTAAGGGTGACCGTGAGGGTAACCATATGGGACGGACTGTCCATCATTGAACGAGGTGTCCCTTCAGAGTGCTCCTTCGGGGTTATGGTGCCTTTCTATTCTTTCTTTTTGTAGGGCTACCTTGTTGGACATGCTATCCTTTCTTCAATGGGAGTGCCCCATACTGAGCGGAATGCCCCACACTGAGTGGAGGGCCACACACTGAGCGGGTGCTCCACATTGAGTGGAGTGCCTCAGACTGATCGAAGTGGCTCCCACTAAGCGGAGTGCCCCACACTGAGCGGATTCCTTTGACTGGACGGGTGCTCGTTATTAGAAGAGTATCCCTCATTGCAGGAGCTCACCTCACTGGCGTTCCGCACATCCTTTAGATCAGTAGTCTGCTTCGTCGACACCCTTGCTACACTTTGCATATTTGCTCTGCAACCGTCCTGTCCCCTGAGAATACATTCCTTCCCCTGGACCCTGGGTGCGTATATGCAACTCTCTTCGGCCTTTACAGAGGACCTGAATTCACCTTTGCAGCGCTTCTCCCTCTGGGCTCGTCCGTGTGCCCCTAGCAACCCTCGTCTCCCCTGACTCACCCCTGGCTCACCAGCAGACTGGCATACACGCACGGGTCTACTAACCACCATCGTCCTCATCATCAGCAGACTGGCATACACGCACGGGTCTACTAACCACCATCGTCCTCATCCACAGCAGACTGGCATAGACGCACGGGTCCTCTAACCACCATCGCCCTGATCACCAGCAGACTGGCATACACGCACGGGTCTACTAACCACCATCGTCCTCATCACCAGCAGACTGGCATACACGCACGGGTCCACTAACCACCATCGTCCTCATCACCAGCAGACTGGCATACACGCACGGGTCTACTAACCACCATCGTCCTCATCACCAGCAGACTAGCATAGACGCACGGGTCCACTGGCCACCATCACTCTCGTTCCCAGCGCACTGATGTGTGCCTGTGCGCTTCTGGTCCTGATGTGATGGCCCAGAGCCCTTGATGTGATGGCCCAGAGCCCCCTGATTATTCGTCGAGGGTGAATGCCACCAAATCGAGGGTGAGCTCGAGCAAACAAATGAGTGAGTTTGCCTCTCTTAGTTACGCACATAATCTTCCGAAATCGTCGCGTGCCACCTGTAGCTGGTAACGTCCACGCAGCAGGCTACACTATCTTTGTTAGACTTCGATTCGGTGTGGATGTGCATATCCGTGTTACGGCGTGGAACGAATAATTATAATTATCAATCCATGGACGTCATGCATTATCGCTCTGTCGGAGATCGAGCTAGCCGATGACAACGATCGGGCTAGCTCATCACAATGATCTCGAACTTTGCATAAAATGTAAGTCTTAATCCTTGCTCGTGTGCGGCATCTGTCACCTTCGGCACTGGAGGTGTGGCATGAGAACCGCCCCCTGATGTTTCCAAACGAAACGTGCTACAGAGACGATACAGAAACGGACGTGTGGGGAGGTGCGATATCTCTCAATTTCCATCTTATTTTTGGACCTGGGGGTGATAGGTGAACCTCCAGGTCAGCTCAAGAGTGAATTGTTTTTATAAATACAAATCAAGGCCTTTCACAATTTGATCGCAAACACTCCCCAAACTGCGACAGATATACTTTGTTGGCTATTATCAGGGCGTTTGGCGATGCTTTGCGGATGTAATGACATATGTCAAGCTCCATTTAAGAGTAGAGCACGAGTCGGTCAGGCCAAGGGCCGACGCCGCATTTCAAATTCTGATAGAATGTTGTCTAAAACGCTTCAACGCACCCCAGGGTAAAATGGACGATGAAATCGGATCCATGACTGACGAAAGCCCTAGATATTCCGTCAGAAAAAAATGGTTAGCCGAGTTCAGGTTAGGTCAATGACCTTCAATGATCTTGGAATGGTATAGGGGCAATGTCCGAATATCAATTCAGTCACCAATTAGCCTCCAGATCGCACCCGCTGTGTCGCTTTAAGTCACAATGCCATGTTATGTTGCCATAATCCGCGAATTCTTTCAAAGATGGTCAGACGTGTTCCAATTTGTGACGTCATAGCTTCGTGACCTCACATGACCTAGCAAAACAAAACTACCAGATGCTCCGAAAAAGATGCCCCAGAGGGTACTGACAATTTCACTGAGCTCCTTAGAGCGATTCGGCAGCTATACATGGAAAACCTTAGTAGGAGGAGGTGCATCAACGCTCCTCCACTCGCAATGGTTAAGAACTATTTTCACATTTACAGCGCATAAAGCCGGGTTAGATCCGCTGCTCCAGATGAATGAACAACACTGTAAGGTCACTCATTCATCAGGCAATGAGAACAAAACCGTGGTGCATGGGAACCTCGACTTCTACTGGACTACGTGACCAGTTGGTTAAATAGGTGTGAAGATGGCGAGCCTGAGACTGCAGCTCCGATCTTAGTTTTTCTTTAAATAGACACTTCAGATTTTTCGTCGATAAGACGCGACTAATAAATGTATGATTTCTCATTCACAAGAACGCAATAAGAAGTCGGCTGAGGCTAACAGTTGTAACGAAATGAATGTTTGAGAATCCGTCGGATTTTGCCAGTCCTGCGGTGAAACTCAAGATCAGTAGTGCGACCACTAATTTCTTGGTAGCGGAAGTTTGGACCGGATGAACAGAAGTCGAGGCAAAGCTCGTTACGCTGACTGCACAGCTTGGTTTGCTTCCAGCACAACGATGTGTGCGTTTGTGGGAGGGGGTAAGCGTCTCCTAGACCCTCGTGCAGTGAAAGTGGGCCCAGTCCTACCTCTGTAATTTCGATCCATATTATATATTCATATTATATACATATTATATATTCGATCCATATTAATTGCATCTTTTTTCTCGATTGACATGAAATCTTCAAAACCTATCAAATACGTTCAACCTATCAATTGAAGGCCCGTAGTCAGTGTTTGTAACTCGAAAGGCGCTAAAGAGGCTGAACCGGCAAGGGACGAACACTGTCCAGGAGATTAGCAGATGGTATGGTACCGCTAGGTATTGTCAGATGGTGTGGTACTGCATAGCATTGTCAGATGGCATGGGACCGCATGGTATTGTCAGATGGTATGGTACCGCATGGTATTGTCAGATGGTATGGTACGGCATGGTATTGTCAGATGATGTGGTACGGCATGGTATTGTCAGATGGTATGGTACTGCATAGTATTGTCAGATGGCATGGTACCGCATGGTATTGTCAGATGGTATGGTACCGCTGGATATTATCAGATGGTATGGTACCGCATGGTATTGTCACATGGTGTGGTACGGCATGGTATTGTCAGATGATGTGGTACGGCATGGTATTGTCAGATGGTATGGTACCGCATGGTATTGTCAGATGGTATGGTACCGCTGGATATTGTCAGATGGTATGGTACCGCATGGTATTGTCAGATGGTGTGGTACGGCATGGTAATGTCAGATGGTGTGGTACCGCTGGATATTGTCAGATTATGGTACCGCTGTTGATGGATGGTACCGTGGTATTGTCAGATGGTATGGTACCGCATGGTATTGTCAGATGGTGTGGTACGGCATGGTAATGTCAGATGGTGTGGTACGGCATGGTATTGCATGCGTCAGGCGTTGGCATCCTTATCATCATCCCACACAACAATTCCGATTCATGTCGACAAGCTAATATGTCCCAATTGTGCAGTTCGTGTGCGTGTGTGCAATCATCCTGTAAAGGGAATTATCGTCTTGAATGAAGAACATCTCCCATCAATGTTTGGCCACTCACCGATCGTAGATGCGTACAATTGACTGTATCAAGCCAACAAGCACAAAGTCCATCACTGCCAGCGTACGGTTTCAGTCTTAATTACCAAGCTACCTTGTGTATACAGCTGAAAACTGTCTGACGTTGAAGGCTAAAGGAACGCGAGATGCTCATTTCGGGCGTCGCCACCAGTGACGTCAATGCATGAGAACAGCAGCGGCGGCGACTCAACCTGGCTCGAGTGGTCTGCGTGGCTGATAAATCACCGCCTCCCACTCGTGAACTAATTTCCCGGCAATGGCGCCATGTGTCCGCGTCATCCACTGCTCAGCACGGTTGACGGGCTTCCAGATCCTTCGGCACACCGGTGTCGTGTGGTCCGCCACCCTGTCCCGTGGCCTGGGCGCGGATGAGTACGGCATGCAGAATAACAAAATGCAAACAACTGTGCATTGGAGTGTAGCCTCAGAGTGCGAGTCAGTGAGGAATTCACCGTTCAAAGCCGAAATTCGCCTTTACTTGCTCGTCCGGGCAGGATGCAGGGACACGCCACTGCATTGAATCCGTCCGGCTCATCTGCAGGCCAGATGAGCCATCTGCTGGCTCATCTGGCTCATTGAATCCGTCCGACTCATCCGCAGCCACATTTCGGACACGTAAATGCTTATCCTCCTGTAATGCCTCTCAACGACGCCGTGGGCTCTTGTTGGGCGGAAGGAGGAATTTGGCTCTCGCTGGGCGGGAGGAGTCCACCAACAGTCGTGAGGGCCCTCGGCTGGACCGGTCGGGCCGGTCCGGCTGTTCTGCACATTCTGTCCCGTGTCGCACGGGGGCGCGTGTCGCGCGGGGGCGTGTGTCGCACGGGGGCGCGTGTCGCACGGGAGCGCGTGTCGCACGGGGGGGCGTGTCGCACGGGGGCGCGTGTCGCGCGCACGGCGACAATGGCAGGATCGGACAGACTGGTGCAGCGTGTCGCCCCCAATGGTAGCATGCAACCTCCTGCATACAGACTGACTCATGGCGAACACGGACGACGCCGTTACAATGCAGCAATTACTGCAATTGCATTTGCACATTACTTTCCCGTCGTCCAGCGTATGCCGTTTAGTAACCAGTATACGTTGATATGATCAAGCACCGCACACAAGTGAAACACTCGGACCAATCCAATCAAAGGTCGCCAGGTTCTCAAGGCAACATTGACCGGGCTTGGCCGGACATTCGGTCCCTGTAATGAATGGGCTCGGCCATGCTCGCGTTTCACCTGGTGGGAACTAACGGACCGAGTTCAGCCTGGGCACGACGCGAAGTTCCAGGTCTGCGCGCTCCGTCGAGGTGTCCCCGAAGAGCGCTCCAGACGAATGGCCGCCGCTGTGAGACGGCGCAGTCTGTCTGCTGCCGGCGGAGGCGGCCAGGAGGCAACTGCGGCCGACGCGCCGTCTGGTGAAAGCTTAATGCTCTAAAGGTGATCGATGGTGCGATTCAAATTGATGTCTCCCGGATAACACGCGCTCTGATCGCCTACGAGAAAAATATCGTTGGAGAAAATCTGCAATGGAAGATTCGGGATAGTGCTGCTCAAGAGAAAGAAATAGATAGCAGGTGATCATATATGCAAGCGATGGCCATACGAATCAAGGCTAGGCATAATGCAATAGTCGCGGCAAAGAGCCTACGTCTGCAACAGCCTCTTCACAAAATACGGGTGGCATAAATAATCCGATTGGACACGTGAGATTGTTCAGAAAAGGTTTTCGGCCATGTGAAACAAAGGCAGAATCTTTGAAGATCTCGAGTAACAAGAACCATCGCGACATGATTTTCATTTGAGGCTGGATGAGGGTGGTGGGCAACTGACTATCCTAGGTTCGAACAGTTTACAAGCACCACAAGTAAGCTGGGTGTAGCTAACGATGTCAAACTAAGCGCAATATGTGTCTGGACTTAAACGAAAATCTGTCATTTTTCATACATTTAACTGGGCCAAGCCTAGCATTTCCCCGCTGGCTTATACCATACGTCGTGTAGAGCTCGAGTGCATCTTCGAAAATGAACGTGCACTGATTAATCGAGCCGTCATTATCATGCCTAGATGAGCTTAAGGTGCTATTCTACACTTGCTGATTTATTCGTGTCGTAGTTACCATTCCTAGACGGGTGTAGGGGTGTTATTATACATTTTCGATTAACCGAGCCGTAATTACGATTCCTAGATGAGGGTAGGGGTGTTATTCTGCAGTTGCGAATTAATCAAGCCGTAATTACCATTCGTAGATGAGTGTAGGTATGCTATTATACGGTTGCGGATTAATCGAGCTGTCATTACTATTCCTAGATGAACGTAGGGGTGTTATTCGACGGTTGCGGATTAATCGAGCCGAATTGCCATTCCTAGATGATTGTAGGGGTGTTATTCTGCGGTTACGGATTATTCGAGCAGTAATTGCCATTCCCCGTAGGGGTGTTATTCTACGCATACGGAAAATTTACAGCAATGCAAGCGATTCTCGCGTCGCTCGATTTATTTTCATTCACAAAGGCATTTCGCGGATATTTTGCTATTGCCATTACCTTCCCCCCATCGACAAAAGCGGGTGACCAGACCCCCTGACGCTCATTTTCCTACGCGTACACTTTCCGGATGTTCTTTCCTTGACTATGACTGAATTACCACAACAACGTGGGGAAGCAGAATAGCGCGACCAGCCGATGTCGATCTACGAACAATCCAATGCGACGACCTGAGGTCGCCACAACTCACCGAACTGGGCGGCACTGACGTGGATCGGAGACTGAACTCAAGATGGCGGCCGACCGGCGATCCGGGAGCAGGCCATAATTACCGAGCCGAAACGCGGCCAGCGCGAGCCGCGCTCATTGGCAACCATGAACGGCACCCGGCGAGTTCGGCGAAACGACGCGGCGGACGCCCACCGCCTACCGCCGACCGCCGACCGCCCACCGCCCACCGCCCACCGCCCACCGCCCACCGCCCACCGCCCACCATGAATATGCATGACTCGCGCGCGCGCGTGCAATACCTCCACCCGCCACTCGGCGTTTCAGCTCGACAAAAGCGCAGCCTGTGCTAATTGGAAACATACCTAACCGGCCGCGCACGCTGCAATCTAACGCGTCGGCGACGGCGGCTCGCCGGCGAGATATGTTTTGTTGCCGGCGGCAGCACGCGCGACTGATGAGATTACGCTCCCAGAGCGCACATGCGTCAGACGAGGTCGGGATGTTTTTTGTTCTTCCGAGCGGCGCGTCGCCTCGGCGCGCGGCGGCTGAGACGGCGACGCGCGGCCGCCGCGAGGTCGCTCGGCGCGCGGCGGCTGAGACGGCGACGCGCGGCCGCCGCGAGGCCGCTCGGCGCGCGTGCCGTCTCCGGCCAGATCAATGCGGCGGCGCGTGGAACTTCAAGTGACGGCTGCTGGCTGCAGGTGGCCGGGCTCATGGCACGCCTGGGAGCTCTGTTGGGCTACCTGCCTCGGCGGGGTCACCACCTGGCAGCTCTGTTGGGCTACCTGCCTCGGTGCGGTCACCACCTAGCAGCTCTGTTGGGTCGGGCGGGATCACCACCTGGCAGCTCTGTTGGGTCGGGCGGGGTCACCACCTGGCAGCTCTGTTGGGTCGAGCGGGGTCACCACCTGGCAGCTCTGTTGGGCTACCTGCCTCGGTGCGGTCACCACCTGGCAGCTCTGTTGGGTCGGGCGGGATCACCACCTGGCAGCTCTGTTGGGTCGGGCGGGGTCACCACCTGGCAGCTCTGTTGGGTCGGGCGGGGTCACCACCTGGCAGCTCTGTTGGGCTACCTGCCTCGGTGCGGTCACCACCTGGCAGCTCTGTTGGGTCGGGCGGGATCACCACCTGGCAGCTCTGTTGGGTCGGGCGGGATCACCACCTGGCAGCTCTGTTGGGTCGGGCGGGGTCACCACCTGGCAGCTCTGTTGGGTCGGGCGGGGTCACCACCTGGCAGCTCTGTTGGGTCGGGCGGGATCACCACCTGGCAGCTCTGTTGGGTCGAGCGGGGTCACCACCTGGCAGCTCTGTTGGGTCGGGCGGGGTCACCACCTGGCAGCTCTGTTGGGTCGGGCGGGGTCACCACCTGGCAGCTCTGTTGGGTCGGGCGGGGTCACCACCTGGCAGCTCTGTTGGGTCGGGCGGGGTCACCACCTGGCAGCTCTGTTGGGTCGGGCGGGGTCACCACCTGGCAGCTCTGTTGGGCTACCTGCCTCGGTGCGGTCACCACCTGGCAGCTCTGTTGGGTCGGGCGGGATCACCACCTGGCAGCTCTGTTGGGTCGGGCGGGATCACCACCTGGCAGCTCTGTTGGGTCGGGCGGGGTCACCACCTGGCAGCTCTGTTGGGCTACCTGCCTCGGTGCGGTCACCACCTGGCAGCTCTGTTGGGTCGGGCGGGGTCACCACCTGGCAGCTCTGTTGGGTCGGGCGGGGTCACCACCTGGCAGCTCTGTTGGGTCGGGCGGGGTCACCACCTGGCAGCTCTGTTGGGTCGGGCGGGGTCACCACCTGGCAGCTCTGTTGGGTCGGGCGGGGTCACCACCTGGCAGCTCTGTTGGGTCGGGCGGGGTCACCACCTGGCAGCTCTGTTGGGCCACCCGCCTCGGCGGGGTCGCCGGCACAGCCGCGGCTGGCGATGGAACACGACCGTAGGAAGACATTACTCTGTCCTTCAAGCAGTCCCAGCCCCATCACTGTTCGCCTGAGTCCATGTTAATTTCCGATTTTAACGTGGCACTCGATGTGGCAACCTGTGGACTGTTTATGTCACTATTGTACCATTTCCAGACTCGTCGATATATACAAAACGATCATTTCCATCCTTTAATGTGCAACTTAAATAATCGCGAAGCCGATTAGAAGAAGATTAGAAGTAGATTACGCCAGATCAACACATGCAGATGAACATACAAAGGTAGAAAATGATGAAGAAAACATTGAAAAATGTTCGGTAGTCGACATCTTCTGATCGAGCGAGAAGAGAAGAGCGGACAGCCGACTCCTTGGAGAGTCTTCTTACCTCTTCTTACCTCTTCTCACCCCGTCTTACCCGAACCCAACCCGAAGATGGCGAGTGCCGAAAATTCATCCAAATCTTCTTCATTATCTTCTACCCGTACATGTTCACATGCAACTGCTGGTTTGGGATAATTTAATTCTATGTCATCAATGTCAGTGTTCTTCTTTACCTGCTGTGGCTGAGCGGTTATAGAAGCTGTGCATTGATCACCATTATGCCCTACATTGATGTGGTGATCCACCGGCTTCGCAATTTCCATATGTCATTTACCTCCCAGTGGCGAGGAGGTGAATGTGAGCAGGATCAGCAAAAGGCGGATGACCCCCGTCTTCATTAAGAACTGTGTTTTGGCAATTTTATTCAAGTTCGAATTTATGGTCATGTCTGAATGCTAGTCGAGAAACATGTCTTTGAACCATCATTTATTGCCATTAAGGTTAACCACTAACAGCATCCTGCTTGCGCTGTTCATATCGTTTACACAGTGTTGCCACATTGCCTGTGAAGAAGCTGACCATTCTCATTTGGCTGAGCATGGGAGCCCAACAGTGATCTCATCGCCTATCGCTGCCGTCCAGCGTTCATCTGACCTTCACGTCTGTTGCAGCCTGCAGTGTCAGGGCAGGATGCGGCAGACGGCCACGTCACCGCGGCTCAGGTGACGTCACTCCGGCTGGCGCGGGGCGAGCAGCGGCGCACGGGGCGAGCAGCGGCGCACGCCGCACTGAACGCGATGGGACAGCCCGACGGAGCGGCCTGTTCTGCCTGCTCTGTGCTCTTCCTCGTCCTGCTGCTGTCGACAGGTCAGGTCACCAGCCGTCGGCCGCCGATGGAGCTTGGCGGAAATGACCTGGGTGGGGTTACACGCAGTTTATAACTGTATTTGATATAGTGCAGACATATATTTATGGGTAAATCAATTAGAATGTGGAATTTATTACAGGTGAAAATTATTAGTACAGGTGTTAGTGGATTCGCTTTCAGTTACTCAATACAGGTGGAAATTATTAGGGATGGTTGCATTCTATATCCCAAGTATATGCTACGTTCCACCCCTGTTGGTGGTGAAAGAATCATTGGCGTCATCGATATCATCATCATCATCAGTCCCACCAACTCCCACCACCAACGATTATGAATTGGGTAAATGGAAAAACCAGACGGAATACGAATATCGGCGTCCCCGAATGACAAGGACGACTAGAGGATCGCATGCGACGATAACTGGAAGAAAGCGCAAAAGGCATAAAGTTCAATGGCAAACAATGAAACAACGAGACGTGAAGAGTGATACAAATCAACAAACGTCTATCCATCCGGTCAATGGGGATAGAAGTTAACTGATCAATAAGTGAAGCCGGGACAAGCATGCCTGACATTTTTAGTACGTCGGATAGCTTATGAACAGAACGTGCTGATGCATACGCCAGCTTCTCAGCAGCACAGTAGCAAAGGATAATACGAACCTCTCAATATTGACGGATTAAAAATAATTTCGCCCGGGTTGTTGCTGGCGAAGCTTTACAGAATCGGAGTCCGTGCTACGCGCAAGCTTGTTGCACTGAACCGGAACCCACCTCCCGATCGGGAAATACAAGTTGTATAGCACAACGTTGACCGAGAGTTTGACCTACCCACATGCCGTGCACTGCCACCTGGTGCCTGCACCCCTAACCTTGTCTGGGCAGTCCCCAACTGGCCATCCCAGCCGGGGAGTTAATATCGAGCGTGTGAAGCAACTCGAAACCGTTGTGGTAACACGGGAGACCTCTGCAGGCCAGCGCTCTACCCACTGAGATAACCAGGCGGCAAAGTTGGTTTATTGTGCTGAACAAGCGGTCGTTTCTCTTTCGCATTGTCAGGTTAATTTTCCTTTTCTTCTTTGCTAAGGATATTGGAATTGTTACCAATGTTCAGCCACGATATTTTAAGTTTAATGGGTATAGCAATTATTGGAACACAACTGATAGCCGGCGGAGATTTTGAGGTCACCATCAGTAAAGTCACATGGTGTCTTTGCTGGTCGGATAGTTCGAACCTCTGCTCTGTGATTGATTGTGGAATGTATCAGAACGGACGATTGTGGCCTCTGTCTATAAAAGGATACAATGGAGAAGAAGCTTTAGCCAAGCTTTAGCCAATATATCCCAACACTTTTCCCTGAAATAGTTCTTATGCTAATACCCTGGCAGTCCTGCACCAGCTCGGCTTCCTTGGACATTCTTGCTGAATATTCGGCTGGTAGGCTAATGTTTTATTCAATACACTAACTAATCCCTTTACGACAGCCATAGATGTGAACTTTTCGTCGAAACCTGCCGCAATAGTAACGAAGGAGGATAATCAAGTTTAGTTGAAGTGCATGATCTGGAACAGCGCATCTCAAGTTAGCAGTCTGATTGCGATTGATGTGATCATGTGCTGTCAGGTGCTCATGTCATCACACTAGACTGACATTCCGTTATTTTATTGCAAATTCAGCAGTCCAAAGTCCAACAATTCCACCCGCTGTAATTCCACGCACGCTTCTCGCAGGGGCGATTCAGAAGCTGCTTTTCATTCGGCGAGCAGCAGTAACCCGTACCATGAAGACACACCCGAGACACCGTCCGCAATATCCGACTGTGTGCGGCCAGCGCTGCACGCGGCCTGTAACTCGGCCGAGACAGCGTGGCCGCGGGCCACCACCAGACGTCGTGTTGTCCGCGCCGGCCACGCCCGGGCCGCGCAGTTGCGGACACCGCGGCGCTCGCGCTGGCGACCCCTCTGGGAAATTGACGTGCGCGATCTGAAATAGCGAGCGGCAGCGTCCCAGACGCAAATGACGGCCAACTTGGTGATTGCCCGCGGTGCGACCGTCCGCAGTCCCGGCTGGTGCGGGTGGAGTGTCGTTCACGACCGTCTGCAGTCCTGGCTGATGCCGCTGCAGTCCCGGCTGGTGCCGTCTGCAGTCCCGGCTGGTGCTGGTGGAGTGTCGTTCACGACCGTCTGCAGTCCTGTCTGATGCCGCTGCAGTCCCGGCTGATACCGTCTGCAGTCCCGGCTGGTGCGGGTGGAGTGTCGTTCGGTCCAGGGGCTTGCCAGCGGTCCGACGTGGCTTCGATTGCCATACGATTCTGGATGAGTCGAATAATAAGATGCAGTAAGCGGCGACTGCGCCCTGCCAGTCAGAAGTATCGGCTACCAATGGCTACCGGTCTGACCGTCCGCCCTACCAGTGAGGAGTGTCGGCTACCAATGGCTACCGGTCTGACCGTCCGCCCTACCAGTGAGGAGTGTCGGCTACCAATGGCCACCGGTCTGACCGTCCGCCCTACCAGTGAGGAGTGTCGGCTACCAATGGCCACCGGTCTGACCGTCCGCCCTACCAGTGAGGAGTGTCGGCTACCAATGGCCACCGGTCTGACCGTCCGCCCTACCAGTGAGGAGTGTCGGCTACCAATGGCCACCGGTCTCACCGTCCGCCCTACCAGTGAGGAGTGTCGGCTACCAATGGCCACTGGTCTGACCGTCCGCCCTACCAGTGGGAGTGTCGGCTACCAATGGCCACCGGTCTGACCGTCCGCCCTACCAGTGAGGAGTGTCGGCTACCAATGGCCACCGGTCTCACCGTCCGCCCTACCAGTGAGGAGTGTCGGCTACCAATGGTCACCGGTCTCACCGTCCGCCCTACCAGTGAGGGGTGTTGGCTACCAATGGCCACCGGTCTCACCGTCCGCCCTACCAGTGAGGAGTGTCGGCTACCAATGGCCACCGGCCTGACCGTCCTACAAAATGTGGGAACACGACTGGAAACTGCAGTCGCCTCATGTATTGCAAATCGAGAACCCTCGCAGCGGGGAGGGGAAGAGAGGGTGGGGGAATTTGAAACATCTGAGGTTTGTTTTTAGCTACACCACGCATTGCTTAACACGCGCCCTGGAGGGCCTCTGAGAATTACGCGCACTGGAGGGGGCGGATTCCGCCCCCACCCTAAGATCTCGGCTCCTAGTAAAGCTGGAGGAACAAAATTCGCAGAGTGGATGGGCACGGTAGTGAACTCTATTGTGTGCAATTTGTGTGACCTTAGGTCAATATTTTCAAGGTCAAATGAGGTCGGATTGGCAAAATTTTCCGGTTTTGCGTGGCTTGGCTTGTCATCGTTATGGATCGCTGTGATTTTGTTTAAATGCTCAAAAATGGGCATCAATGATGTTTTGGACATTACTAATGATGCAATGCAGATGCTAGACCCAACATTTGACCTCAGGTCACCTATATAGCACCACTTTATCAGGTCAGTTACCTGTTCCAGTTACCGGAACCGGCCGCCCGCCCGACTGCTCCGTCGGGCAGCTCGGAGCAATCGGCTTCGTGAAGAAGGGAGTGAAGTACATGAATAAAGTATGGAAACGCAATGACAAACAGTACAAATGACAACCAGTAGTGCATTTATGGCAACATTCCAGTTGATCAAGTTTGGTTCCATTAACCTGTCATGAACTTGACCTGACTTGACCTTGGTGACCTAACATGACCTTGAAACTATACAGCATATCAATATGCATCAAACAAGTCGCTAATGTTGCCTAGAACACTTCCCTTTGTCAGTATACTGGAAGCGCATTAGCGCCGATTTTTGTGGTCTGGCGCTATAACATTTTTTTACTTTAGCGGCCCCTAACTCGAAAAATTTTCGTCCGATTTCCATTTATCTGGCTTTAAACGACGTGCAGTTCATTTCTAAGCAGGTACACCGAAAATCGCGTGTATCGACCGGTAAAATTTGCAGTTATTTGCGAAAAACCGGAGGGGTGGGCGGATTTCGCCCCCCTCCAGTGCGCGTGTTAATGCATCACTTTCAAACATGGCGTGTGTTTCAGCTATTGAGGAGTACATATTGTGCTAACAAATCAAGGTCCAGTCTGTGAAGTTCACTGACCCAACGCACGTCAAAATCAGTTGAGGTACGTGTCTCAGCGTGGCTCTTAGACGTGTGCACGTACAGTGAAACATGTACCATGAAGGATAATACGTGCATAGAAAATGATCAATGGAAAGTAAAAAAAACAAACAAAAAGTGACCTCAGATCATGTCCGGAGATCAAAGTAAAATGTAAGCTGGAAAAACACGATTTTGTACATTCTTCGATGACTAATGATATAAAAGCTGCATGAGGGCCATGTCAATCATGCCCTCTAATAGCGGTTTGAGTTTCAAGTTAATACTAGGTCATATCAATGCGCTATGACCTGACATGCCCCGAGAGTGCATCAATCGCAGGCGCTCACATAGCGAATACAAGGACTACTGCAAAGTAAAAATGAATAAACCATGGCAATGCTGCGCGACGATTTCGTTATTGATGTGATTAGAGTGAGAGAATTTGATTAACAAATATATGATGGCATTCAAAACGTCTAGAAAATTCCAAAATTGTTTGAAAACCTTTATAATTCTACTATTGGTTGCAAATGTTATGAAATAATTGGAAAAACATTTGGCTTTGCGTTGGTGTCACTCGCCATTCCTTCCTGAGAACAATCTGTTTTGAAAATCGTTAGCCCCACGTCAGCAGTTCATGATATATTTTCTGGCATCTATCCTAACCTGATCCGTGATCTTGATATCTGCACATGATAACGCCTTCCATGTACCGATTTTACTTCGAGATATTTATACATGTATTGTGGGTGTGGTGCTAACGTTGCCAGATGCCTGCACGATAATATGTCTTTGTAAATGCTATTAAAACAAACCTCCGAATGGGACCCTGGGCTGAGACTTGGCTGGGACTTGGCCTATCCGTCGCCAACAGTACCTAGCTGCAGTCAACTAAAAGCAGTTTTTAATTTCATGTACTGAGGCGTTAAAAGCGTAGCTGATTCAGAATAGCATTGCTCACCATACACTGTGCCTTCTCATTGGAGTGAATGTCAAAACCAATCCTCGTTAACAATATTGCTGATTTTGTTAGTCAACACAAAGGCAGTTAACACGAAGATACATTCCATGTTTCAGTTAATGCCGACATGCTGCACGAGGATGGCGGATTCCAAGAAACACAGAATATCAACTAAACAATCCTTATTCATTCACTACCAGACGCCTCTGAAACCAATATGCGCCACTAAACCAGTTGACATTGGAATCCAAATAGCCCACAATCACAAGCAAACTAATGGTGTTTGGCTACGCATTCAGCTTTCAAATCATCCATATTAAAGCACGAAATCGCATTCGGTTCACCGCCAGAGTTCGAAAACATGGGGCGGTAACCAGGTGGCTGACTATTGTACTCAACACTTGCCTGTTCCACCTGACCAGGTAGCCGACTGCTGCACCCGACACTTGCCTATTCCACCTGGCAGGTGGCCGACTGCTGCACCCGACACTTGCCTGTTCCACCTGATCAGGTAGCCGACTGCTGCACCCGACACTTGCCTATTCCACCTGGCAGGTGGCCGACTGCTGCACCCGACACTTGCCTGTTCCACCTGATCAGGTGGCTGACTGCTGCACCCGACACTTGCCTATTCAACCTGACAGGTGGCTGACTGCTGCACCCGACACTTGCCTATTCCACCTGACAGGTGGCCGACTGCTGCACCCGACACTTGCCTGTTCCACCTGACCAGGTGGCTGACTGCTGCATCCAACACTTGCCTATTCAACCTGACCGGGAAAGTCAACCGAGACAGACGAGCGTGCTACAAGTAACCCGGAAAGTTCAACAATAGAGCTACATCATGTCGTTGTCCAATCCATTTAACTAGCCTAGAACACAGATTCATGTGATGTCAAACCGATGTAAAAGTGAAGGCAATGGCCACGTTTTCAACGACATGAATCACAACATGGACAATGTCGGCAACTTTGTCTTGCTCCGCTGTCCTCCTGGTATATTTTGGGCGAGTCAGTCTACTATTGCGCATATGCGAAGGACGTTAATCACAAGTGAGTGATATCCGAACCGGCCTCCCATTGCGCATATGCGAAAGACGTCACTCACGCGTGAGTGCGCTGTCTGTCCACGAGTGAGTGCTCTGTCAGGTCCATGATATCCCGAGCCAGTTTACTATTGTGGACGGAATATGAACAGTTCATATGAGCGACCCGGCACCACCAGGACGCCGCCATGCTTTCAAAGCCTCAATTGCCAATCCTGTTTTTCATGGGGGAGGAAGTGGAAGTGTTGCGAAGCTTCAAGCTCTGCTTCCTCTACTCAGATGATACCCGCTCTTTGACTTTTGATTTTGTCTTCTTTCGTCCCATGGCTTGCAGTGGAATACTCCCAATATATGCTGAATGAAAGTGTGTTGTGACAGCGTTCCCTTGACCACACAGCACGTGGCGCCACATGTACATATAGTCCCTACGAGTTGGCACAGAGCAACAGCTGATGTCGGTTCACAATGTTTCCCTCGGAAAGCGCATGCTGCCCGAATATTCGCGTCTGCAACACGAGAACACTATATTCCCTCTCACTGCATTGTCGTCCCGTTCGGCACCAATAATGGGCGTTATTCTGGGAATATCTCACAGGTGTATGGTGGAAATGATGCTAAGCGAGCATCAATAAGTTTCAAATTGACGGCATTCGCCGGTGGAAGGAACAAACAGCGGAAGTCTCACCGTGCCAACAGTTGATTCAACTAATTTCCATACAGCCTAGCGTCTTATGCTATGCCTGAACCTGATGATCCATCTACTTATGTCTTTAGCTTCAACATGCCCAACCTGAAGGAAACCCTAAGCCTCGCCTACAGAACGTATTTCGACAGCCTTCCCATCCTTGGGGAATGTCAATTCCTCTCAACGACGCCCCTATTTGAGACAGAGGGAACCGCTGTTCCTCTCAACGTCAATTCCTCAATGTCAATTCCTCTCAACGACGCCCCTATTTGAGACAGAGGGAACCGCTGAAAATTAGTGTTGCGTGCCTCGGGGCGAATGCGATAATTCCCTTCGTATGCTTTTGATCAACCAGTAACCCACACTTCACTCCAGACTCTGACTGACCTCAGGCTTAGAAGGTTAAACAAGTCATCGTCTTGTGCATGTTAAGAATAATAACACATGCGTCATCATATACCCATATGATGATATGATATGATATGACCCATATGATCATATACTCCTGTCATCCAAGTGTCTAATCGTCAAACAATGACATCACACATATACTCCTGCCATCCCAATGTCTAATCATCAAACAATGTCATCATACGGATACTCCTGCCATCAAAGTGTCTAATCATCAAAAAATGTCATCATGCGATATTTCTACCATCCATGTGTCTAATCATCAAACAATGTCATCATACGGATGCTACTGCCACCCAAGTGTCTAATCATCAAACAATGTCATCATGCGATATTTCTGCCATCCATGTATCTAATCATCAAACAATGTCATCATACGGGTACTCCCGCCACCAAAGTATCTAATCATCAAACAATTTCATCATACGGATACTCCTGCCATCAAAGTGTCTAATCATCAGGCAATGTTATCATCATGTCATCATGTTCTGTTAGTCTCAGCCGCACTACATTTTACTGTTAAGTTCAGGCAGAATGTTTTAATCACAGCCTTTCATATCCCGTCTTGACCTCGACGGATCCCTACATGTATCGCTATCGTGCTCAACTTGCCAGATCCACCCACCTATGGTGTGCTTAGATCTCCCATTTATTTGTTATTGCACGATATTAGTTCATGGCAAACAATATCCAAGGCAAACCTCCGAATATGACCCTAGGCTGAATGGTCGACGATTCCTTAGCCAACAATAACGAGGTACATACACACAATCAAAAGCTTCCGAATAGCATGAACTGACCATGCACTATGGTCTTCTTCGAAGTGGATGTGAAAACTGATTTGAATATCTATGTTGCTGCTTTCGTCAGTTAGCATAAAAGCAGTTATATTCTTTGCATCTGCTAACGCCGACATGCTGCATGCGAATGTCGATTCTAAGTAACGCAGACCATCAACCAAACAATCATTTGTTATCCCTTATTAAACATCTCTGTAAACAATACTCGTCACTGAACCGGAGGACGTTGTGATCAAAATATCCCGTCATCGCGAACAAAACTTTCCCTATCACTTTTGCAAACAGGAATCAAGAGGAACAGGCAAGGTCGCAGAGTATCATATATGGAGCCGATAAACCTTTCGTTCCCCTCCCGACCGTACGAGAAGCTAAGACGCGACATTAATTACGTTCCGGAATCTGAACGAAAGCTGCTATCCTTCCACACACAGCCAACTGGTTGTTATCCTACCATACACCGCCAACTGGATGCCATCCTGCCATACACCGCCAACTGGATGCCATCCTACCGTATGCTGCCAGTTGGATGCGATCCTACCATATACTGCCAGTTGGATGCTATCCTACCATATACCGCCAGTTGGATGCTATCCTACCATATACTGCCAGTTGGATGCTATCCTATCACATATACTGCCAGTTGGATGCTATCCTACCATATAACTGCCAGTTGGATGCTATCCTACCATATACTGCCAGTTGGATGTTATCCTACCATACACTGCTAGTTGGATGCTATCCTATCATATACCGCTAACTGGATGTTATCCTACCATACACTGCCAGTTGGATGCTATCCTACCATACACTGCCAGTTGGATGCTATCCTATCATATACCGCTAACTGGATGTTATCCTACCATACACTGCTAGTTGGATGCTATCCTATCATATACCGCTAACTGGATGTTATCCTACCATACACTGCCAGTTGGATGCTATCCTGCATACACTCTGCTATCCAACCATTCACTGTCAGTTGGATGCCATCCTGCCATACACCGCAAGCTGGATGCTATCCTACCATAAACCGCTAGCTGGATGCTATCCTGCCATACACTGTTAGTTGGACACTCCGTCACGTGGTGCAGTATGCGGGACATGGATCGCCAGCGGATCACCTATCTGATCCCTCAGGACGAGATAGAGTGAAGCGATTCCAGTCCAATGCAGTTGAGGGCAGCATGAGATGGAACGATTAAATATCATCTGAAGCGGTCACTGCTTACCTGCTCGGAAGACAATCTGCTTTTTAAGACTGCCTATCGTCTTCGTCTATCGTCTATCGTCTATCGTCTATCGTCTATCGTCTATTGTCTGCCTATCGTCTGTCTTTTTAACAGCAAAGCTTCTAGTGCTGACTGTCCAAGCGACTGGGGGAGCTGGGAAGGGCATCTGCTTCTATTTTCCAGAATTTCCATAGTTATGTTTGCCATAGTAATTGCCATAGTTATATTTGCCATCGTAATTGCCATAGTTATGTTTCGGCCAGCACAATTGGCGGGTCACATATGCTTGTGAAGATTACCATAGTTCTATTTCGGTTAGCCAGGACCGCACGTTGGAATTACTCACATTTTTACAGGCATTGCAACGGACTGGATTTGTATTGCAATTTTCTCCATTTTCCGCGTAGTATCTTCGAATGTTGTACACGCTTCGAACCTTCGACTCGTTCGAAACATTGTTGTTGTTCATGGAATTTCATTTCGCACATTCGCTTATCCCTATGCGATTTTCGACACTCGATTTTGTTTCCCCCAAGTTATCTGTAAGAATTATCAACCCATGCACAAAACAAAATATTGGGAAGCAGTCTACCGCAAATCAAATGTTTGCTGTCTCAGGATCTGTTGTCCATTATCCAACAGTTTTGCCTACTTAGCACATGCTCCATATGTACCAGTAGTTTGACTTCTCAAGAATGGTGGATTGTGCCCGAGCGAGCTTAAGTTTGTTTGATCGCGTGCATGCTGACGTAGTCCAAGTATGAAACCTGTAAATTATTGTGGGTGTCCAAACAGGATTGCGGATGCGATATGTAGGTTATTCATACGCAAAGCGCATATTCAAGGAGCAAGACGTTGTAGATCGGTTGCTTGGTTATTGGAAAAATCATTACCACTGCACCTGCAAGGCGGTCAAAGGCTTTTCGAATTCGTACCCCATATTTCACAACTCGGATTCGCGCTCAGGAGCGTCGCCGATTTGTGAAGACCATCGCAGGCCAAGAAGCAAAACATTGCCGCGGCCAACTCATGGGCCCCATGTTAAATTATGGAAATGCGAACAGTGGAAAGGACGCCAATATTGGGAGAGCGCGGGGTCTCTGAAAGAGGTACAAATCGGTACCCATGTCCGCACTTCTTTGCATATATATCACCCGCAACATCGATGTGTCGTAAATAAATAGATAGGCTGCGGCCAGAGGCGCAGCCAAGGGAGGGGGGGGCAGCCCTCCACCCCTTGACAAAAACACACTAGATCAAATACATTTTTTTTTGTATTTGCATCACGCCAAACCAAAAATTGTGGGCGCGTGAAGCGCGTCAAAAGCATTCCACATCAAGTTTTTGTCGTCGGGCTCCTTTAGCCCGCCCAGGTCTTTCCGGTCAGATCTTCACACCCTGTCTCAGTTTGGGAGGGGGGGGGGATCCTTAAAGATCCCTCATCTAACTTTCAAACTAAGCGTTGTACGAATATGAACGGGGTATCATCGGAAAGCCTTCGACGAATATGGCCTGGAAATGATGAAGTACAAATGAATGAAATTTTTATTAAAAAATTTACTTTGAGATAATTTTGATAATGAACATGGACGTTTTTGAGAAAAAAAACATCGTCCCAAAAAACAGTCTATATCTGCATATCAGGGTAGCTTAGGTCGTGCAATGCAACTTTACCACCATTTAGATCAGGCAAACTATAAATAAATCATAAAACAGCAGTGACAGTGATACCTGGTATGAAACAAAAATCAAATGTATACGTATTGGAGGCACTACCCAATTGCATTCATATACCAAGTTTCATTTCAACACATCTTCATATGTATGAGGTATCGATCTTCAAACATTTTTTTGGAGGTGGTCCTCTGACTTGAGCTAGTCCAATGACTTTATGTGACCTGTGGTTGAAGTTTTCATATCAGACGCAGAAATGGTCCAGGAAAAGGTACTGAAAATTGTGTGGCGTTGCGCGTCGCCGTTTTCCCGCCATTGCGGAACAACATTCGGAGGGGCATAAAAGACCCCACCGAGACCGGTTAAGCAAGCCCTGGCTGGGCACGTAGCTGCAGCAGTTCCCAGAGTGACCCAAAAAGAGTGCATCCCCTGTCCAAGCGATCCGAACGATATGTGCTCGCAGACTGATACCCTAGTCGCTGCTCCGCTCACTTCTGCTTTGAATGCGCACTGCGTGCGTCATCACGCTCTCGACTCGCTTGTTGTGGTCAACGGACACGGGCAAAGCAAAGTAGCCGCAGAGGTGCATGCAGCGCCGCGGTGGCTAAGGCTTTAGTTTATCGAGCTCTCGGTAGAGCGCAGCACCATAGCATCAATGCCTGCGGACTGCGGCCACGAAAAACGTGATAGACTAACGGCTGTCTATATGCACAGCTAGCACAGCACAGTAAATGCACAGCTTGCTGATGGGAAAGGGGACTGTCCTCTCTGCCCTCGTTCATCTGCCCATTCTAGCGTGAATTATTGTCTACGGAATTGTGGGGCAGCCGATCGAGCGGACGCCCTTCCCACTTGAATGGCACCTACACCCATCCTGAGCAGGCAATTCCTACTGTAAGTGCTGGCTTAGTACCAAAGCCGGATCCAGTAGACCATCACGAGGAGCAGGTGGATGTGGGGGCTGGGGGGAGAGAGGGCAACGTGCCTGGGTACTGTTGTCATCGCCGCGCCGGGGACAGACGTTGAAAACACGCACATATAGTGGATAATTATCTTTTGATGTTCGGGACCAAAATGAAGTTGTGCGGCAGGACAAAGGAGAAAGAAGAAGCAGGCTTAATGAGAACGCACAATAACCGAGCCAGATGCGGATAAGGCGGTAAACAAGGAGCAGGCGTTCCTGTACCAGGGTATAAACGTATGTGGTTTGTGAAGCAGAATATAACCAATGGTGAGACGATTAACAGGCAGCAGGTACAGAGGTAAATTCAGAGGCCGAGAAATAAATAGATATCACTTCAGTTTCCATACCATCAGTGCATCTCGAACGTCTGCTTATGCCACAAATATGCAGGTAATTATCCTAGTACTAACCAAGAGCCTTCCATACTCCAGGGTAAGATAAAGTAGTATACTAAATTTCGCTGTCTTCTGTCTTTCTTGACACCTTCGATTTACCATGCGACATTTTTCAACCCATTGAAACTGCAATAATCCAAGCATTGTAATCGAACTGATGTGGCATTCCATAGCGCACACGCTATTGAAAAGTGCTGATGCTCGAAACTATGACTCTGTGTAAAATAATGCATGGAGAAAAGCAGACAAGCCAGCGCAGTGTTTCCATGAAACTGGATTACAAGCCATAAGCATCTTACAGGCGTTATGACCGGACCGCTTTGTCATCACTTGCTGAAGTATATTCGGATTGTTCAAGTTGGCTTCTTTCTGCTAGGAGGAAGACTTGGTTTTCGATCTCGCTTGTATCTAAAGCAGTTGTCGTCTGGGTCATCTCCTAGTGACCGCGCATTGGTGTGTCATTTCGCGAAGTAGTTCAATGCGAGATTCTGTACTTTCATGGTCTCGAGATCAAGTGCTGAGCTGTCAACGTGTTCCGTGTGATTTCACAGTAGGATCTGTAGAATCTACCATGCGAAAAGTTGAATTGGTTGAGTCGTCAAACGTGTGTAGCCGAAAGTATTCATGGTGTCGAAATAGCTGCGCTTTGGATCGCGTTCACTATATGCGAAATCGGCGCTCGAGGTCACGTATGCTTACATAAGCACGTAAGCATAATAAGGCAGAAGAATTTGCCTATAAGTAATATAGGGCGGAGTACAGAAAGATCAAAATACGAGGCAGCCAATATGTGGGTTCTCCTGTGAAATATCCCGTCTCAAACAGTGTTGACTCATGCATCAAACCGGTTAAGGTCCAATTTCACTACCTGCTAGCGGTGATGTGTGCTTCGGTAAAGCACGTCAACAACGTCAGGAAAAAAATTAGCCAACTTTGTAAGTGGCTAGAAGCGTTCCGAGTTTTATTTCTCAATTCATTTGCCAGATGTTTGCTAAGAACATTTACAATTTATGTTTCGTACATGATGTTCAGAGACACCTTGCGCTAAACACCACAGTGATGGTTATGCAAACTACCTGATAGTTTCAGAATAAAGAAGTTTCAAGCGTAGTTAGGTCCCCTAACTTTGTCGAAAATACCAGTAAAATAACAGTAACAGGTGACCAGTAAAATAACAATGGAAGCCTTTCAGAAACGCAAGGTAATGGTGCATGGATTAAACAAGATGCCCATCTTAATAACTCCACTGTTAGCCAAGAATTTAAGCTGCTGCTTATCAATAAAGCATCAGCTAAGTGAGAAAAATAGCCTATTACCTAATGGCAGCCGGGCCGAGTGGGACCGTCACGCACGCCGACTATTTCGCCAAATGGCACGCCCTGGTAATCATCTGGAGACACATGGGCCGGAACTGGCGGCCGCCGCATGGCTACCGCCCCAGGGCGAGCCATGTCGTTTGACCACGAGGCCGCACAATATCAAGCCAACAGCGGATTCGTGAGGGAAAGATGGTTGTGCAAGTTGGAGGCGACGTCATAACCCCGTACGACGACCGCGGTTTGTATTTGCGAGATTTAACAAACCGATTCCATAAAATGGATTAATATTTGGTTTGTGTCAGAATACAGTCGGATACATTTCACAAACATGAGCAAAAATGAAAGCGGCAAGACAACAGTATACAGGGGAAAACCGAACACGTGAAGTCAATTTATAAGATGTTGTTCAGCATCGCGACGAACTCGCCCCGTGTCCGAGAAGCGGAAGTGGCCGGCGGCAGTAGGTTCCAGGCCGAGGCTGCCCGGAAGGAGAAGGTTCTACGTGACATGCTGAGGCGGAAAGGCGGTGGCTCCAGTGCCCCAGCCACCGTCGCACGAGTGGAGCGCCGGGAGACATCCGACCGCCGGCGGAACAGAGCACGGATCGCCTCGGGGGCTCGCGGATCATTCAGGGCTCTGAACACGGCGATGTTGTCGCGGTGAGTGATGAGGTCACGGACACTGCGCCAGCCCAGCCTTGCCACTGTCGGCGAGATATGGTCACGACGACGAGCCCTTACGACGATCCTAGCCCCGAAATTGATCGCCTTCTGCACTCGTCCAAGGTGACATTGGGCAGCCCCGCCCCATACAGTGAGGCAGTATAGGATGTATGGAAAGACGTGAGACTGAATTAGGAGTTTGCGTGCTTCGGGTGTGAGATGGTGACGGATATTGTGGAGACAGAAAAAGGTGGAGTTGCACTTTTTGACAACGTGGGATATGTGCTCCTCCCAGGATAAGGTGCGGTCAATGATGACTCCCAGCATCTTCACGAATGGCGAGGGGGTTAGGACGTGACTGCCAATGTTGAGATGGTAGGATGTGGCTTTTTTAGGGATTGGGTCGTGCCGACAAGCAGTAGGGTAGTTTTGGTGGGGTTCATCTTCAAGGAGTTGGATGTGAAGTAAGACTGAATAGCAAGGATGGTGTTCTCCTGCCGGGATTTAAGAACGGGTAATTCATCAGGATGTGCAGAGTCTAGCAGCTGGGTGTCGTCGACATATGATATCAGACGTCCGTATGGAAGGTATGCTGGCAGGTCATTCATGAAGATGCTGAACAGCAAGGGACCAACCAGGGATCCCTGAGGAACACCATGGGATAGCGGAAGGGATAGAGAGCCGCCCCTCACCACCTGCCGCCGGTCAGTAAGGTAGCTGTCAAACCACCTCGGGTCGACGCCGTACCACTGCAGCTTCCGCAGGAGGATATCATGGTCGACGCTGTCGAATGCTTTGCTTAGGTCGATTGAGATGACCGAAGCGATGTGACCAGTGTCGACACGACGTGTAATCCACTCGACAGCGTCGACCAGGGCGTCCTCCGTCGAATGGCATGGCCTGTATGCATACTGGGAGGAGGAAAGAATGTGATTAGTGACTAGATAAGAGGACAGCTGGATACATACTACTTTTCACATAACTTGGATAAGACTGGCAAAATAGAGATTGGACGAAAGTTACTGGCGACATCGCGAGGCCCAGATTTGTGAAGTGGAACAACCGAAGCAGTTTTCCACGAGGTAGGGAACACGCAGGAGACTACAGAAGTGTTAATGATGTGAAGTAGGTGAGGCCCGAGAACCGGAAAACAGTTGCGGAGAGCGTGCAGTGGTACGCCATCGACGCCAACCGCTTTCGACGAAGACATCTCACATATGGCTCTGAATAGTTCGGGCAGGGTCACCGGGTGTAGCCGGAGGCCGGTGGTAGTCACACAAGGTAGTCGCGGAGGGATGAGTGGAACGCCGCGGTTGCCAGCAACGAGATCAGCGGCAATGCGTAGGCCCACGGAAGCAAAGTGACGATTAAATTCGTCCGCCACCGTCGCTGCCAGGCCCCTCACGGCCCCCTCCCCTCCCTCGGCCGGTCGGAGCGCAAAGTCCCGGATGTGGCGCCAGAAATTGGCACGGTCTGTCAGCATTTGCGCACACACAAAGTCACGCCTGGCTTTTGCAAACGCACATTTCACACGGTTTCGCAGCCTCCGATAAGCGACCAAGTAATAATCCGTGCGATAGCTCCTCCAAGACTGAAAAGCCTGGTCACGGTCACGCATGAGCTGCAGCAGGTACGGACTGTCACCTACCCACGGGCAACATGCCCGGCGGGGGTGGACGGTCTTGAGGGGACAATACACGTTCACCGCCACATGCCACAAGTGCATGAACTCCTTTAGTTTCGCGTCCACCCCCGCTGCCCGGTACATACTGCTCCAGTCCGCCTGCAAGAAATGAAGGCACAAGGCGTCCCAGTTAATCTTGCGCCAGGGGCGATAGGTGAAGGACGCCCGGCGACACCGCAGCCCGCGATAGGGCACGCGCACAATTATTGTCAGATGGTCAGCAATCGGTACGAGCGGCAGCTGAATGGCCGACTCAATATCCGGGACATTGGTGATGATATGGTCCAGCAGTGTTGCCGTCGGCCACAGATGGGTCGGCTGCCGGATAAGCTGAGAGAGGCCGAGATCCTGCAGCACCTGTCCGTAGCGACGAACACCGGGGCAGTCGGAACGAAGAAGGTTGATGTTCATATCGCTCAGGCAAAAAGTTGGCTTGCCGAGACTGATGGCGGCACGCAGCTGGTCTTGTAGCTCGTCCAGGCCGTCAGATACGGGCTCCGATGGCGGGCGGTAAACCACCCCCACAGTGACAGCACGGCGTCCCCCGCCACTCACAGACACCCACAGCGTCTCGCAGGACGAACCGGTACTTGATATAGGCAGCAGCTTCATATTGAATTTTTCCTTACATAGGATGGCGACGCCACCGCCTCGGGCTGCAGCAGCTGGACGGCCGCGGCCCGACTGGGCCGGACGGTCACGACGCACTAGTTTATAGCCTGGAAATACTAGGATTCTGTCGGACACGGCGGAAGAGAGCCAAGTTTCGGATAAGCACATAAGGTCTAGTTTGTGTTCTTGCAGAGTGCGAAGAACACAGTTCATTTTCGGCACTAATGACTGGACGTTAGCATGTCCAATCGCCAGGGTGCGCACCGGCTCAGGGCAGGTGGCAGCACGCAGCGTATGCTGAGTCTGACCGATGGTGAGGCGAGACGGAATGACGAAAGAAGAAGGGAGCCTGTCGCGGAAACGCTGTTGATCCGTGACCCGGTTCATGCGATGTCGCCGCTGATGAACACGACATCCGGCGCGTGTTTCTTGGCCGGCAGTCTCCTGTACTACCACCGGTCCCGTGGACGGAGAGTGGAACGAGCAAGATGGGCGACACTCTATACGCCGGGGGGCTTCCCCAGTGTCGGGAGTGGTATGCAGAGCAGCACTCCTTTGAGATGATAGTAATGCTCGTTGCAGGGCTCTCCTCTTCACCTGCTGTCCGCCGCGGCATCCTCGCCTCCTCAGCCGTCGTCGGCGTCCGACCGGGACAGATTCGGCGGGGCGGACCAAGCCAGCGGACAGCTCGGCAATGTTGACGTTAGCGCCGGCCGCGGCCGGGCTCGGCTGGCCCGGGTCGGTACTGACTTCCGGACCCGCAGACATCTGCGGCGGCTGTCCTAGGGGGGAAGTTGACGGGAGTGGAGGGGTGCGAAAAGATTGATGGAGGTGTTCTTGCGCGTATGCGGCTGGTGGCTGTTCGGCGGCTGGAGGACATGACGATAGTTCTGTACTTTTTGCTGGTTTCTCGGAAGCTTGCACTGATGATGAAATTTCGATGACAGGACCGGGAACTTGGTTTAATTATGATTTAATGATGATTTAATGATTTAATTACAGAGTTCGTGATGGTTTACAAAGGGCAGTGGGAACCAGCCGCTTACTGAGTGGAGGCGGGGATGGCCGAGTGGTTAAGGTGCTGAGCTCTGGGTACCAATGGTCCCGGGTTTGACTTTGACACCGTCTTCAGTCGGACTATTTCAAGTGGCCCTTGCCTCGGGCTGGTCACACTGTAGCCGGGGCTCCTCACGGACCACCTTGACCCCACGCCAGGGCGGCACCGGCTGACCTCTGCTTCGGGCTGGTCACACTGTAGCCGGCGCTCCTCACAGACCACCTTGACCCCACGCCAGGGCGGCACCGGCTGACCTCTGCTTCGGGCTGGTCACACTGTAGCCGGGGCTCCTCACAGACCACCTTGACCCCACGCCAGGGCGGCACCGGCTGACCTCTGCTTCGGGCTGGTCACACTGTAGCCGGGGCTCCTCACGGACCACCTTGACCCAATGCCAGGGCAGCGCCGGCTGGCCGGCGCCTGCGTCAAAGTTGGGAGCGAGTCATGAGCGGTGAAGAGGCCGGCAGCCACTCGACGGCGGCCGGCCGCCGCTGCCCTTCGCTGCACCACGACGCGCCGCCACCTGGAATCGAACCACCGACCACGAATATCCAACAACGTGACCGTCCGACCGTGGCGAAGGCGGATCCCATCCACCACCGACCGGGTCAGTGTCGGCCGCGCCGGCGTGCGCTGCCAACATGGCCTCGGGTCGTGCTAGCCCGACAGCTTCAGCAGCTCCCGCCGACACGGGGCGACGTCGGGAGCGGTCCCCGACGCCGTCTGCGACGTGTCACTGTCTCCACCCCCGCCGCCCACGTCCCGTGTAGGTCAGTGCGGCCAGGCGTCACTTTGGCGGCGCGCAGGCTCCGGTTCGGCGCTGACCGGGAGCGAGTTTTGTCCGCCAGCGCTCATTTGCGAGGTAGCAGGAGCCAGCGGATGTCGGATGTGAGGAGTAGCGAACATGGTAGATCGTGTTTAAAGTCGCCCGACCGGAAGCTGCCGCGCTCTGTGCACTTGCACTGATCTGTCATCAGACTTGTTGGTTCGGTGGCACGATCTGATGGTGACGGCCTTGTGGCACTGGAGCAGTCCCCTGTTGGTCGCACCACATGGCCAGGGAAAGCCAACTGTGTGCACACAGGCTCCAGCAGGGATCACAGACATTAGCCAGTGTGCAGGAGTGCTGCGAGTCCTCAATACAGTTCAATGGGTCCCGATAGTATGTCATGCATGGAGGGCGGTGGGTGGGATGGGTGGGTGGGTTAGGAGAAGGGACATACCACATCAGTTTTGGTGATGCGAGGCGGAGAACAGTAACCGTCCCACTACATCCCCACCAGTTTTGGTGATGCGAGGTGGGGAACAGTAACCGTCCCACTACACCCAACCCTATCCTTTTTAAGCTTGTCAAGAAGCCTTGATAAAATGCTCGTCTGTCTTAAGGTCAAGGGAATATTTTAGTACAGTGAGGCGACATCACTTTCTTCCTGCTTTCGCTTTCGAACTTCCTGGTTTCTTTCATTCTGGCGACGCCCGTGGCTGAGACTGAGACTCGTGTGACCGTGGCTGAGCCGCTCAGCCTCCGTGAGAAGTGTGTGCGCAGACGCCATTCACCCAAGCCTTAGCCAAAAAAGGAAGCCGGGAAAGGTTTGATCGAGCTTCTTCACAATGTCATGACCTGGGCCATCGACA
This sequence comes from Ashinkailepas kermadecensis, assembly GCA_034440615.1. Classification (NCBI taxonomy): domain Eukaryota; kingdom Metazoa; phylum Arthropoda; class Thecostraca; family Neolepadidae; genus Ashinkailepas; species Ashinkailepas kermadecensis. The sequence continues at coordinate 537,559 of JAOTOM010005033.1, forward strand.
CGAGAAGAAAGCAGCTCATTATGCCGATATCGTGCGAGTGAAAATTCCATACCTTCGAGCAATTTTGTCGGGAGCCGGGAAATTCGAGTTGGGAACTTTGCATGCTCATCATGGGGGTCAGAAGCGCATTTACGGAAAATCGTTCGTCAAATGTTTGTTGCGATTCTCAACATTTTCCTTGTTGTCTGCGAAAATTCCGAAAAGCAGAATCTCCGAAATGATAGAACCAAGCTCTGCGAAGATTGAAGATAATGTTCTTTTTGGTGCTCACTTCTTGCATGGTACCTCTGCATGCTATCCAGACCGAACAGTAGTGAGTTTCTACACCCAGGCCACCTCAACTCTTTTGTGAATTTCTACGCAAGTCGCGCAAATAGTGTCACGTACACAGTTCCCAGTAGCCCACATAATGTTCCCGGTCGCCCACATAATGTCACCAGTCGCCCACATGTCACCAGTCGCCCACATAATGTCACCAGTCGCTTACATGTCACCAGTTGCCCACATAATGTCACAAGTTGCCGACACAATGTTCTCAGTCGCCAGCATAATGTCACCAGTTACCGACACCATTTTCGTCTTCTCTAGTTGCATACTCACGCAGAAAGTAAAAGTTCCGGAGGAGGCGACAGATACCCCCGCCATTACCAGCACTGGTCCTGGGACGGCCGACAGATACCCCCGCCATCACCAGCACTGGTCCCGGGACGGCAGACAGATACCCCTGCCATCACCAGCACTGGTGCCGGGACGGCCGACAGATATCCCTGCCATCACCAGCACTGGTGCCGGGACGGCCGACAGATATCCCTGCCATCACCAGCACTGGTCCCGGGATGGCCAACGATATCCCCGCCACTACTAGCACTGGTCCCGGGACGGCCGACAATATCCCCGCCACTACCAGCACTGGTCCCGGGACGGCCGAAATATATCCCCGCCACTACCAGCACTGGTCCCGGGACGGCCGATAGATGTCCCCACCATCACTAGCACTGGTGCCGACTACAGTCATGCTGTTGGATTTGTCCCATTAGCAGTCCAAAACACTGACATGATTGTTTGCCTTCAGATGTCGCCGTTCACGAAATTCAGCGCAACCTCGATTGCAAAGACAAAGAAGCATGCTGCTGCTTTGGCAAAGTTACGTCGCGCACTGATGAACCCGGCATATTGTTGTGTGGAAAGGGACCACGGTACGGTGGATGTTGGAAAGGAAAGCGATGGGTGGCTCTTGATTTCGTTCTTAAAGTCACGTTTCTTGATAGTGTAGTGATGTTTGAGGAAATCAGTAGCATGTCCAGGGAGACAGAGATCCTGTGCGCTTGAAAGTAGAATACATCGAATGAATGGCTTATATAATGAAATCATAATGTCAGTGTTATCTTAAACTCTGAAATTACCTTACACGCAATGGGGTTCCGGAATAGTTTTGAGTGGCTCCCCATAATTATGCAGCTGTCATGAAGTTAATCCTTGGATATAGCCGCTTAATTTCATATGCAGTGTGTGGATTTCGCAAATTAAATGGTTAAAATGTAAGATCATTCGTGTACCCGGGCAATTACAACCTGGTGTTGTGGCGAGCTACATGGACTGCATTGCATGTAAAATCACCAAACCCCAAAAGGCATCAATATATTTAGTTCAGTGGGTCCCTCCAGTTTTGGTGGTTACCACGTTCCTGCAAACTATTTCATCTTCGCAGACATGTTCATAGCTGTAGCAAGTAGTTCGGTTATGTTTGTTCTTTAGCTCCAGAGAAAGATGAAGCGTGCATAGCTTATGTCCCCCGTTTTCTCAATCTCTCACATTTGTTTTTTTAGACAGATACAACAAGAACATAGATATGAAGAGCAATTATTATTGTATTATTGTATTACAATTATCGTATTATTCATATATAACATGGAAATGGTACTGTAATGGAAAAACGAGATTTTCCAATTTCGGGTGATTGTATCCGCTCCTTCTTCTCAAAGAAATACACAGGCAGTCCCAAAGTAGGAGAAGAGCACAACATTGCTTCACTACTGCAAGTAGCCGTCCGGGATTTACTTTTCCATATGCAATCAGTCGGCGAGTAGCACAAAAAGGAACCCCTTTATGTGATCCCCTGTTACGTTACAGCACTGCAATTGTGATTATTTCTCATGGAAATAACCGTTTTACAATAATCAAAGCACTCATGCAGGGAGATCGGAACAAGACTTTGAAATCATAGGGAGAATACATGTTAGATTGTGCTTTTTTCGCGTCCTGAGTACTTCCCTGTCCGTTCTTAAGTTTGAAGATGCAAATGGGAAGAATTGTCACGAAGATTCGTTGGCGTTATTCTGCAAAGTGGTCAAACGGTAAGTTTGGTGAGATCTTGAGAGCCGAATCCCTCCACACAGAAATCGAGCGAAAATTACGGCACGAGAATCTGGTTAATATATTTCAAATTCAGTCAGCGCGCGAGATGACAGTAGTGAGTGCTGAGCACCACCAAAGCACACGCACCCCAGCTCCAGGATTTCCTGGCGAGATTTATCTGTCAATAATGAATGATAAACGCTGTTACAATAAAATATGGAACCAAACTGGTGATAATTGAGTATTAGGGCGACACCATTTGTGATTTGTGTCACTGTTATGATCTTGTCACAAATCGTGAAGATGTTCACCATCTGACGTACAGCACCCACCATTTATCACACATTCATCGCCTGCCAAAGGATTATTTTCAGCAATGACCTAAAAATATCCGTCATCTTGAAAGATGATAGTCAAAGCTTTCCGATCGGCAAACCAAATAAGACGAATCGGACGCTTCTGAATACTCGGCGGATCGCGTTGCGAAGTGTGACGCACACCATCTATCGCAGAGTTGGGTTGGGCAGAGGTACACAAATTGCCAAGGCTGTCTCCTGCACGGGAGCTATTTGTTCAAGCTGTCTCACTTGCAACCTTTCACCTTCACCCGTAATTTTCATGATTAATGTGGTGCGTTACGTCAACGGCCGCACGTTGCTTGCAGGCCTGCCTCGTAAGATAAGGGAGCGCTCCAATGGAGATGTCCGACCAGACAGCCCGTGCAGGCAGTCGAGGACCAGAATGTGCAGCGCCGGCTGTGAGGCCCAATAGAAAGAAGACAATTTGATTGGTGCTATCAAAGTAAATGATGCATGCACCTGGCATGTGCTATGCACGAATAACTTGAGAAAATGTCACGAATGTTGCAAGTTTTACCCCATAATGTTTGCGGGGCTCTTTTGTGCTGTCTAACCCTCGAACGACCGATGATGGTGCGACTTTCCTCGCTTACATTGTAGGCGAGTAGACGGCTTTGTGCGCCTCTGTGGCTGAGCCGAGCTGCTGCTGCCAGGCCTGGCGGCTCGGCCTGGCGGCTAGGCCTGGCGGCTAGGCCTGGCGGCTCGGCCTGGCGGCTAGGCCTGGTGGCCAGACCTGGCGGCTGGGCCTGGCGGCCAGGCCCAGCGCAGGTGTTGACTGTTGAATCCGGCGGGCGGCCGGCGCTCCGTCATCGCCGGATGAGAGCCGCCCCGCGATCCATAGCACAGGTGGGCGGCACGTCAATACCAAGTTGGCCGTATTAAGTCATCGCCGGATGAGAGCCGCCGCGATCCATAGCACAGGTGGGCGGCACGTCAATACCAAGTTGGCCGTATTAAGTCATCGCCGGATGAGAGCCGCCGCGATCCATAGCACAGGTGGGCGGCACGTCAATACCAAGTTGGCCATATTAAGTCAGTCACTCAATCCCGCCCGGGGCGGTGCGCGGCCGGTTACGCCCGGGGTGGCGTGCCGCCGCGCCCGCTCGGCGTTTGACGGCGTGCGCCTGGCGGGGTGTGACTCGGTGCGGGTGTCATCTCACGAGGTGTACGCGCACGGGTGCGGAAGAGGCGCCTCCTCGCCGTGATGCGGACGTGCGGTCTGCCGCGCGCCCTCCATCTCCGGGCACCCCGTGCGATCGTACCCCGCCGGAACGGCCCGACTGCGCGTCTCCGGTCTTCGTCTGTCCTGGTGTTCCGCCGGACTTCCGGGGCCGCGTGACCTTTGCACACCACCTGGCGCGCTGCTGAGCCGCGGATCGTCCGACCCCGTGACCTGTGAACGCCGTCTGACATGACGTGTCCGCCGGCCGTGTGCCGCCCCCGGCGATGCGGAACAGACGTCACAGTAACAGACGTCACAGTAACAGACGTCACAGACACACGTCACAGATGGCAGCGACTGCTGCAGCTGATGGTCGGTCGGCCCCGCCCCGCCACCTCGGGCTTACTGAGGTCCGCCGCCTCCGGATGTCGAATGTTAGCTAGCCGGTGTCTCGCTTTTCTATTACCGATGGCTTGTCTGGCTCCAGCTCCCTCCCCCCCTCGGCAACGCGGAGATAAATTATCACATTACTACCACTTTCGTTTTTGCAAATTACTATCACTTAATTACAATAAATACAATTTACTATCACTTTCGCTGTTGCTACACACTTCCCTGCGGTATGTTGCTGGCAACAATTGGTGCGCATAGTCAATTGAACCCATCAATTGGGTTCAATTGACCATGCGCAATTGAATTGACTATAATTGAGTCAATTGGGCGGGCCGTTCTTGATCAATTCTCGCCATTAACCATGGCCTAGATATCCGGTACACGCGGGCGCGTTTACCTTGGCAGCCAACTGCCAGTTTGTGCAGGATAACACTGACAACTGCGATCCAATGTGTGGGCTCACCTCCAGCCCAGCCGCCATACCAGGTGGTGTATTAGGTCATGGCGCGCTTACTGTAGCGTTTGGTGTCGTGCGCCTGGCAGGGTGTGCCTCAGTATGGATGTCATATCACCAGGTGTACGCGTACGAGTGCGGAACAGGCACCGCTCCCTTGCCGCGATGCGGACGTGCGATCTGCCGCGCGCCCTTCGTCTCCGGGCACCCCGTGCGATCATACCCCGCCGGAACGACTTTCGGGACGTCATCACGCTAGAGTGAGCGACGCGCACAATTCGACACCTTCCAGGGGTCGCCAGCACACCTCAGGACTGCGCCACCATCGCCGGAGCATGGAGCAGCGACCTGTGCGCTGGTGTGATAAGCACGTCATGTCCACAATCGTAATCGTCGCAGTCGGCTCGAGCGTGGTGCGGCATTAATTAATGACCGGCAGCCGGGGAGCAAAGCTGGGAGCAGCCATCATAATCAGGCCAGCGTCGGCGAGCGGTGGTCGGCCGGGCCGCCGGCAGCGGCGCCTGAGAGCGGGCCGGCTGCCGCAGCTGAGGCATTGGCCTCGTCATCACATCATAGGCTATTGATCCGACCTGGCTCACGGCGACGGCGGTGGTTCTGAAGCGGCGCTGCAGCGCTCTGACCTCGCGCGGCCTCACTGACCCTGACGTCACCCTGACACGGTGCGGCCCCACTGACCCAGACACGCACCCTGACCCAGTGCGGCCACACTGACCCTGACGCCACCCTGACCCGGGGTCCCACACTGACCCAGACACACACACTGACCCAGACACGCACCCTGACCCGGGGTCCCACACTGACCCAGACACACACACTGACCCAGACACGCACCCTGACCCGGGGTCCCACACTGACCCAGACACACACACTGACCCGGGGTCCCACACTGACCCAGACACACACCCTGACCCGGGGTCCCACACTGACCCAGACACACACACTGACCCGGGGTCCCACACTGACCCAGACACGCACCCTGACCCAGTGCGGCCACACTGACCCTGACGCCACCCTGACCCGGGGTCCCACACTGACCCGGACACACACACTGACCCGGGGTCCCACACTGACCCAGACACGCACCCTGACCCAGTGCGGCCACACTGACCCTGACGTCACCCTGACCCGGGGTCCCACACTGACCCGGACACGCACCCTGACCCAGTGCGGCCACACTGATCCTGACGCACACCCTGACCCGGGGTCCCACACTGACCCGGACACGCACCCTGACCCAGTGCGGCCACACTGACCCTGACAGTCACCCTGACCCGGGGTCCAACACTGACCCAGACACACACCCTGACTCTGTGTAGTACCACTGACTGACCCAAACACACCGTGACTCCGCACGGCATCACCCACCACAACACTGTCACCCCACCCCAATACTTACTGTTCGCTGCCGGGAACACATTGATGTCGCCAAACACACTGACCCACCACAACACTGTCACCGCACCCCAATACTTACTGTTCGCTGCCGGGAACACATTGATGTCGCCAAACACACTGACCCACCACAACACTGTCACCGCACCTCAATACTTACTGTTCGCTGCCGGGAACACATTGATGTCGCCAAACACACTGACCCACCACAACACTGTCACCGCACCTCAATACCTACTGTTCGCTGCCGGGAACACATTAATCTCGCCAGATAACTGACCCACCACAACTCTGCCACCGCACCTCAATACCTACTATCCGCTGCCTGGAATACCTCAAGCCCGTCGCATCGCTCTGATCCCCGCTACACTCTATCCGATCACGACACCCGAGCTACTTTCCGCAGACCAGCATTTGCTATCCACCTCTACCCCCACTTGGAATGGCGAAGGCACTGGGAAGTAAAGCTGATTTTTTTCCCGAATTGGAAGTAAAACTAAAATTATGTCTCGAACCGAATAGGGTATTGTGGAACCTTTCGCTCAGCTGTTATGTTTTGCTTGTTTTCCCTTATTCTTGGGAAGCGCATGTGCCTACGACCTCGTCCGATGGTCCCGCCCACGGACAGTCCGGCTCAGCGAACTCCTCACTATGTCCCTGCCGCATTGCACTGTGCCCATCTTTGATGCAGGCCCAAACCTTGACGCCTCCCCAACCGAATTAGCCGCACGTCTCCTTCAAAGCAGAGACGAAGATCGACCGCATCTGGTCGACACCACCTGGGCGGTGTTTGTCTCGCCAGACAGACCTGCCCGCCCGTTCCAGCTGCTGGTGTGTCAGGACAAACAACAGCCGACCGCATCTGGTCGACACCACCTGGGCGGTGTTTGTCTCGCCAGACAGACCTGCCCGCCCGTTCCAGCTGCTGGTGTCTCAGGACAAACAACAGCCGGCTGCATCTGGTCGACACCACCTGGGCGGTGTTTGTCTCGCCAGACAGACCTGCCCGCCCGTTCCAGCTGCTGGTGTCTCAGGACAAACAACAGCCGGCTGCATCTGGTCGACACCACCTGGGCGGTGTTTGTCTCGCCAGACAGACCTGCCCGCCCGTTCCAGCTGCTGGTGTGTCAGGACAAACAACAGTCGACACTGTGCCGGGCCCATGAGCAGCCCCAGCCCCAGACCCCGTCGGCGAATGCGCCAGAGGTGCATCTCGTGTCTGACCCGGCGGTGACGATCGACCGGGCTCGTCCTGGATGAGGACCGACGACGGACGCTCGGCGCGGTCTCGCCGCGCTCTCCAGCCACTCGACGTCGACTCGCGCCGGGGGCCGTCGGCAAACTTGCGCTCATCAACTCTGGGGCCGCGGAGAGTTCCGGAGAGGTCGGGCAGAGGGTCAGGCGCGTGCAGCAGGAAGCGATGCAACCGGAACAAGCCTCGCCCCCGCATTATCGCGTGTCTCGCAGCGAATGGTGTCGATCGTGAGACAGGTGCTCTTCAAACGGCCTGCGCGAATGTATGTTGTTCCTGGCCGAGCAGAATGAGCATTTATATACAAGGAAACCACGCTGAGATACGTTCTTTCTCCGGTCCATGCATCTATGTATGATACCTTGGTTAATTTTGCTCCGCGTTCACTTTGATGCGATGGCTTATTTATGCATCAGAGATCGCTCATCGACCGAAAAACTGGGTGATAGATGCTTCTTTGGAAATATCTCTCGATTATCACAGCATTTGGATATTCACAGGCAATACATAGCGTGGCTTAATAAAACGTTCTGAATAAAATGTGACTAAAGTATGCACATGCTTATTTATGCTAATTCTGATTTAGTATTGACCACGCTGATCCAGAGTATCGAATTGCACCTACTCGTGTGTGTTATCGACGGTAAGCGATCTACAATAAAGTGCAGCGTGGACTCGATTGTTAGTAATCTCACAATCGGGGATTCTTGCCGTATCTTCAGCACAGCACAGATCTACAGCACTATCTACAGCACAGACATCTTGTATTCCTGTCACATATCAGATATTGATTGCAATGGCACGTTGTGTTAATTGCTCTGCATAAACGAAAGGGAAGAACTGAAGACAAGGCGATAATTATGTAATGGTGTGAGGTACCGACAGCGAGCAATGATCATGAGCAAAACAACCCTGGGTTATAACACCTTATACGTTGACATTCAATGGCTAGAAAGGCAGCTTGGTATGACTTGCAAGTGCTAGAGAGGAAGCTTAGTATGCATTACAAGGTCTAAAGAGGCAGCTTGGTATGCATTACAAGGGCTAGATAGGCAGCTTCGTATGCATTACAAGGGCTAGAGAGGACGCTTGGTATGCATTACAAGGGCTAGAGAGGCAGCTTGGTATGCATTACAAGAGCTAGAAAGGCAGCTTTATATGCATTGCAAGGGCTAGAGAGGAAACGGACCCTGATTTGGGGGGGGGGGACACTCCATACCGTGCCATGCTAAAAGTCGAAACTGATCAGGGTGCAAAGCCAACATTGAGGGGGCTGCTCAAAAGTATATAAAACAACATCTATGCTCTCCTGTGTATACGAAGCAAGGACAACCCGACCCAAACCTCAAACTGACTGATGGAACATCTAAAATACTTAGGAAGCTCGACTTACGCCAACTCTGATCTCCCTGATTACCCTGATCTCTCTGATCACCCTGATCTCCCTGATCACCCTGATCTCTCTGCAGCATTTCATCTTCCATCTTCCGGAACATTTCTCGGCGGCACAACATAAATTCACTCACAAGGTTCCATACCGCTTGTCATGGAACTATATAGATGCCAGTGTCGAAACATATGAACGACGTGTCTACGAACGAGGAGAAGGTTTCATTTCATTTGTGCAAAGGAGCCACGGAGGATGGTGTAACATGTGCTCTTCTGTCACGAAATAAAGCAAGTAGCTGCTCAGTTTAGCACAGTGATTAATAGGGTTTGCGTGTTACCGGCTTCATTGTTAATAGCTGGTGCATAAATGCTTCTCGGAAGACTAGTCGGGGTTCACAAAGGTCGCATAGACTGGGCTTCCTGTCTTTGCATGGGCTCGAGCGCCTGAAAAGCTCACTGAAGCCCCTCCGATAATTGCTAATTTTAGCATGAGATTGCCTGGTCGTGAACTTATCAGGCAAATCCCACCCATATTTGTCATTCCTGCCGCTGCAGACCAACGTGATATATGGTACCTTCGGAGACAAATAACGAAGATATGTTTTATGCTAGAGAGACGTCAGCTTTCTTGGCCTCCGAACACCGCAAAAGAACATAGAGCCAAGGAGTAGAGTGGGGTAAGCAAAGGAGTAGTGCAGGGTAAACAAAGCAGTACTACTGCTTTGAGAGTGAGGCGCTCATACTCCTGCCAGCAATATTTCGCACCGTAGTTTGGCACTTTGGTGAGTTATTCGACGCGTTGCCGGCATTCCGTGCGGACAGCTTGGCATTGCGTCGGCGAGCTAAAGCTGGTCTCAGAACAGCAATCAATTGTGGCATTAATCGCTACAGTGGCTTCGTAATAAACGGCAATACTCCAGCTCGCTTGTAGTTGATAATGCTGAGGACTGGGTGTCACTTGAAGCGCAGGACGAGCAATGAGGTAAGTCATAGCACTTCAGTATAGCAGACACACAATCCACCATTATATTGCTGCCTGCTGGAAGTTTGAGGGTCGACTGAAACTGTTCTGTTTGGCAACCCAAGTCGGCACAAGTGTGCAGACTGGTATGTGGCCCAGCTGGTCGCATCATAAGAGCCGCCGCAGGGCGATTACTTTCTACAAATATTGCGAGTACTTGCGATATTTGAGCGTTATTTCCAGCGCGATGAATCAAATTCAAAGCGTAGAGATCCGGAGTGGAAAAGCACGGTTTGCAACGTTGCAATAAAAAGGTTGCGAGGGTTTCGAAGTGTGACAGACGGCTCGGGCCGATTCCGGTGAAGCCGGTCATGCGAACTTCTTATGTGCATGACAGTCTGCTGATAATGCAACCACTCATCCGTCCCGCCCACACCCTGCCCCAACTGCCTTCTTCCCTGCCCTACTGTCTCCACCCCTTTCATCTCATTATCTGGAAATTCCCGGAACTGGCCTAGAAGATACCTTAACATTACACAACAACATAATAACATAATAAGATAACAACATAATATCATAATAACATAACAGCATAGTAACATAATAATGTAATAGCATAATAACATAATAACGCAATAGCATAATAACATAAATAACATAATAGCATGGCCTAGAAGATAATTTAACGCCACACCGAACACCAATGCACTGCGGTAGGCTCGACCTGGCTTCGCCGTCGCCCGTAACCAAAGAGATTCTGTCGCGCCCTATTGAATAGAGACCGTCGAATCTGCAGGCTGAATGGTGCACGCCCGGCCAGATATTCCTGGTCATAGACGCGATGTCAGACACTATCCAGGTCAGTGGTGGCCATAGACGCGATGTCAGACACTGTCCAGGTCGGTGGTGGCCATAGACGCGATGTCAGACACTGGCGGATCCAGGTCGGTGGTGGCCATAGACGCGATGTCAGACACTGTCGGATCCAGGTCGGTGGTGGTGGCCATATACACGATGTCAGACACTGGCGGATCCAGGGCGGTGGTGGTGGTCATAACTAAGCATCAGCTGGCTTCATATCAACCTCCCAGTGGAGTATTCATAGCCAAAGAGGCTTGCGGAATAATGGTCGCTATTATAGATGTTAAGAGATAATGCGTGAAAAGAACATACGACCTTCAATAACCAGGAGGTGCTGAGTTGACATCAAAAGAGTAGGAGTCGGCCAGGGGCCATCGTCAGGGTGACACTCCTGACGTGGCCGAACGTTGGTACCTAATAAAGTATAATCCTTAACGTTACTTTTGATGTCAACTCGACCTCTTATTGAGGTCTTCTTTCGCAATGTCTAAACCCAGGAGCATCTAGGCCTTTTTTGTATTAAGAGATAATGTCGATTCGAGTTTCGTACTTTCGCAAATGGGGACGCAAATCCCAAAGGCATTCCTCGTTAAAAATTTATGTTGAGACTTTATTTTACTTGTATTTTAAAATAAACTTAGAGTAATTAAATGAAGCCATTAAGTTAATTAAGGAACCTAGGGATGGAAATAATTTGAATTACTTAACTTAGCTAAATAAGAAACTTCTATTCTTGTTATTTTATTATTCCTAGTATGATTTCACCTTTGGCTCTAAAATGAGCTCCAGCACTCCAAAATCGCACTTGGACTCTCTCTCTCTCTTGGTAACTTGGACCATTTGGTAACACTCTCTCTCTCTCTCCCCCCCCCCTCTCTCTCTCTCTCTCTCTCATTCAGATGAAGTGTGAGATGGGGAACTAAAGCCCTTTCCTACCGTAATGTTTTAGGATGACAACATGCTTGGACCTTATAAAAGGTGCAATATATTTGCAAGCTCGAATAGGATATGGAACGAAAGTGGCATAGCATATTGCACCCACCAGAACTAGGAGTATATTAGTAGTCCCTCCTGGTGTTGAAGACCGGCAGCGGATGTGCACAAAGCTGACTACTTGCCTTACTTACCTACAATGTAAGCCACAAAAGTCGGGCCCTCATGAGACAGAGTCATCGTTTGTTCGAGGCTTAGAAATGCAAAAAAAATCCGCAAACACCAAGGAGTATAAGTTGCAACAGCCTTTGCATTTTTCTCAACTTTGTTGATTTATCGCACATGCCAGGTGCATGCATGCATAATATATTTTATATTTTAGTAGCACCTAGTATTTTAGTAAATATATTTTAGTAGCACCTACATACTTTTCTTCGTTTTATTGAGCCTGCCAGCCAGCATTGCACATTTTGGTCCTCGACTGCCTACACGGGCTATCTCGCAAGACCTCCTCATTGGATTCCACTTGTTTTATGCGACAGACCTGTAGGCAGCGTGTAGCAAGTGAAATGGCATACCATGTTTATACCATGTAAGTTACCGGCGAAAGCCAGAAATTTCTAGTTCTGCTCCACCTTCTTTGCTCTGATCTCCAGGATCTTGTTCACTGCGAGTTTTCTCTCTTTCTCACGTTCAGAGTGAAGCAGTGTTTGAAAGATCTGCTCACTGTGAGCATGCCAAAAAGCACTGTCCCTACAGTGAAGGTCTTCGCCACCTCGCTCTGCTCTCTCCACAGGATCGGCTGGTAGAGCACATGCGAAGGCCCCTGCAGCCAGTGGTGCTATGATTCGATTCCGAAGCACATTTGGTATTAGCTCTCCATAAGCCACTCAATGATGAGCTCCAGATTCTCAAGATCTTCTACCTCCAGGTCCAGACCATGCTCCCTCGTCCACAAAATTCAGAGCATTGGCGGTAGTTAATCATCTAGCATGATCTAGCTTGCCATAATTCAATATTGTGAGCTCTGAGTGCCCGACCGAGGTGACGGACCTGCTTCGGCTCAGAGCCGAAATCAGCCACAGCATCATCAGGCAGTTCAGGAGCTTCCCATCCATTGTGATCGTCTTTAATCTTGGCTTCAGCGGCAAGTCATTACTCTTGTTCAGCAGCTTCCCTCTAGGCCAATTCAATCCTGCGTTGAATGTTGTAGAGCCATCCAATGGCTTCGCCAGAGCTCTCGGAGGCCTCTCGTTTGTGTGCAGGACACACATAATCCAGATCCTCCTGCTCACCCGCATCCCCTACACACAGGCTATCACACGTCCCTTGTAGCCAGTGCTGGCGCTGCAGTGGAACCACTTCCAATCACCAGGATGGTGCCGTCTGCAGCACGTCCAAGCAGCCACTTCACAATATACTTGGCCGTCTGCTTCGCATGCCTGCTCCTCGAATTGCTTCGGAAGCCAAGCTCGATGATTGGAAGCCTCTGGTTTGGAGGACGTTGGCAGGTAATGTGAGCTCCCCTTTACACCCACCACTACTTGAATGAGAATCGCTTGGGTGCACTATGCATGCTTGACAAGAAATAATGCGCTTTAAAATGCCCCCCCCCCCCCAAAAAAAAAAAAATATATACGCTGGTCTTCTTTCTGGATACGATCAACCTTGATGAACGTGAATAGTCATATTGATGATGCTCACTTATCTAGTTGTCAAGTGCAGTGGAAGTGTTTTTTGTTGGTTAAATACAAAATGAGTCCGAATTCTTGTTGGGATGGCAGTAGGGAGCAGAGCCCTATTGCTCAGCAGAGGTTGTCGCGTAAATCCTGGCTTCACCACCCGATCCGTGAATTTCAGCTCAACGGTGGAATATTGACCGAGAGTTCATCGTGCCATCAACACGGCGGCCCCAATACGCGCCCCAGACCTTACCGGACCAGTCGACAACTGATCCTCCCAGCCGGAGGGTAAATGTGAGCGCGTGAAGAGACTCGAACCCCGTATTGCCAGGACATGGGAGGACAATGTAGGCCAGCGCTCTTACCAATTGAACCATCGGAGTGGCAAACCGTTCGAAATATTTGTAAAATGGCGTCCTTTTTGCGGAAAATAGTTTGTCCGATGCCAGAGTTTCCTTCTGAATCAAAGGTGTTTAGCGAGTATTAGATCTATCCTCTATTCGCTAATTAATTCTTATCGATTCCCACTTTCCTGTTTAAGACATGGCGTGGAACACAGCACATACCTTGCTATGCTTGTGTTTCAGTAATTCTTTCTCAATCAAAATAAATATACATGAATAAAACAGATGGATCTCTTGCGGATTTATTCAACTCGCACATGGAGCCTTTCACACTATGAACACAGTTACAGATTACTTATGGAAGTAGAAGTACAAACATTTCTGCTCTTCATCTCACGCGTCGATATCCAAAACGAGACACCTTGGAAGTTTGGCAGATTGTCTGTGCCTGACCCAGACTGTCCACAATAGCCACTGTACGTGGAGGGCATGTATAGTGAAGCAAATCAATAAATAAATATGACATCCCAGCCTGACTTCAGCAAGAAGTGACAAAGCTGTGTGTTGGATATGCGCTGAGCGTTTCAGGTGATTACTAGCATCACTCGCTCGCACGAAGTGCTTTACTCTAAAGTCTTATTGCGAGCGGGGGTGAAGACTGAGCGAATCTTCTCCATTGTATGTATTGCATAAGTTCAAATGAAAGACTCCACACGGGTTAAATTAACCAAAACCGACCAGAACATCAAACTTTAGAAACCTTAATAGCGCTTTTTTGTTGTCGCAGCGTTTGAAATTGTGCTTTCGTCACGGAGAACTAGACGTGCTTTCGATAAATTTAGAATGCTACCAGCTTTCATCGCAGTATTTCCTTTGAGCTCCTCTTAATCTTCTTTCAGCGAAATGATTGTGTGGTAATACTGCAGCCGCGCTATGCAACACGTATGTTTTATGCAGGCGACCAGATATAGTATAGTGCAATGTAGGAATGTATTATTCTTATTTGCTCTGTACATTCGTATTGTTTACTTTGCTTTTTCATCTGACGTTCTCGAGACAATCTTTTTTCATTTCAATTGTCCAGCAGAACGCCACTCATTCCCCTTAAAGGCAGGGGCACGTGCTGGCCTCGATAGCTATTGACGAAGAAGCAAGGAAACGTGGCCTGATGCAGAAGAAATTGATTCGTATGCTTACCGTTCTTCCGCTACGAAATCCCCATACCCGCCTCCCCTTGCCTATCCAGCGCTCCTTATGGCACCGCATACTGGCGGTGGCCTAAAAGTTCAGACAATAGTGAGTAGCTTTACCTAATTATGCACTCAGCTCTCTCTCTCTCTCTCTCTCTCTTTATCTCTCTCTCTCCCTCTCTCTCTCTCTCTCTCTCTTTGTTCTCTCTCTCTCCCTCTCTCTCTATCTCTGTCTCTCTATCTCCCTGTGAAAATCGTTTAAAAACATTTTATGAAGGTATTTCCTCTGTTCAGAAACTCAGATGTAACTGCTTGCTTGGTAAAGGTTGCTCCTCTGTCTTGCATGGAGCAAGCCAGAGGAGCGAATTCTACCATCACCATCTATCATTAGTGCGGATCACCGACGGTATATATACCCATAATACCTGCTGGCTTTGTTAAGCCAACTTGATTGGACGGGCCAGATCACTTCACTAATAATGCAGAATGTTGACTGTTCTGGACGCCCAAGAGTATATATTATCAATGCTCCAATCACGCCTGTCAGTCGAAATCCACGGCGTGGAGGACTATGTGGCGAGTATGGCCAAGCGCAGAGGACGCAGGTGTTCACGGTTCACGGATGTGGTCGAACGGCCGCGGCGCATGTCAGCCCACCCTAAGCCAAGTGCCAGCTGGCCACACACCATTCTGTGCACCCGTCCTCCATAAATCTTAGCACTTTAGCACAGCTGGGTTTCTATGCCTTCCCTCTGTTTTTGCATGCCACTTCCAGGATTTGATGGCGCGATTGTGTACGTTTGGTGTAGGAGAGGTAAGAATGGGTCCCGCTGTCATTGAAGGTGACAAGAAAGAGAGACAGATAGGAACAGTTTGAGTATTTAACGTATTATCAATGCGCATTGGAATATAGTATGAAGTAATGGGCATTGTAATAATATACCAATGGGCGTTGCATAGAAGGAATATAGTGAAACTATTCAACTGTTTCGAGCACCCTCATCGTGTTTCCGGTTATGGCACGTCCTCGGCTGTGGGCCGTTTCCTGGGGGCAAAGGAAACTTTTCACAGAAGTTTTGATTGTTCTTGATGTGGGACCCAGAAAGCGAACAGGAAGCAAACTAATGCACGAGCAAGCTTGAAGAAAGCAAACATTAATATGTCGGGTGGGCAGTGTCGCGTGGACCGCGACATAAGGGAAAGAAACTAGTGTCATGTTTTGTTCTGTTGAATGCTGTGCGATGCGTTTCGTGTTGCTTTGACGAAGATCCGAGATTGGTGCAAACTGTCAGCAACTACACCGATTCTGGAATTATCCGATGTTTGGCAATTCCCACACTTATTAAGGTGGCCCCTTTTCAATTTTTGTGAAAACGTTCTTCTCCATTGTTCATTAGTGCATTTCGGTGCACTTAATTCATATGTGGCATCAAAATTGCGATTTTCGAGAACAAAATTTAGCGCACCGTGCGATTTATTTTTTGGGTGAAATTCCTTTCCTTACGTTTCACGGCTCGTCGGCCAGATAGGCATGCACATAATGGTGCTAAATGCCCAATTAGTAATTTACCTTTCTGAGTAAATTGCATCCCCCTATCTTGCTGGGTAATCCCACAAATAATGCAAAGAATGTGTCGCGCACATCACCTTTGAGCTAGAAGGAGCTAGCGTCGCCGGCGTTCGGTCGGTATAATCAGATTTGTGGGTCAAGAAGCGGAATATAATATAGGAGCACCTGAACCATGCTAATACGGTATCATTGCTGTATTTACAAGCTACAATGGTAAAATTTGGCAAAATTTCATGATGGTGGGAACTTCAGCTACCAAATGACTATCGATAACCTAGAGAACCAGCGTAGTGGTGGGGGCGATGTTTTCGATGTTTCTTACCACGAGAAAACAGCACAGCTTAATAGATATAGACTCCCTCCCCTGTATCGGTCAGAGAGGCTGCAGCGGAACATTTAAGTACACCCCCTCACCTTCGTAAGACAAGGCTTGGGTGCGGGAGGCCACCGTTAGGGTGGAGGTTCCACTCGGGAAATGTCATCTTAAGCAATGTTGAGGCACATACCAGTAGCGGAGGTGATGTTTCCTGTTGGGGAGGAGGACTTAAGTCTCTACAAGTTTGGGCTCTCCACATCTTCAACCGTTTTGATTTTGGATCCAGTGGCGTACATGGGTAGTTCCAGTCTGTTCTAAGACCCAACTCGGGGCTTAAATATTGTTTCAGCAGTGGGCCTTTCATGTCTATAGCGATGATTTTCTATAGTTGCACCCGCAATCATCGCTCTCCCGCCCTCCGCGAGCTTCATAATCCCCTTGACAACTCGATTTCTATAACCAATACGAAATTGGCGAAGTTGCTAAAGTTTCGATGTGATATGCTTCTCAGAACAAAACCAGACGTCATTTCACCATAGCACAGGTAACGTGAATGGTAATTATTTCGTAGGAGGAGGAGGTTTAAATAAAAAATATGTCATAGCTACATTTGTTATGCTCCTTGTTTGCTCGCTTGACGATGGAGAGGACACAACAATAGGCACCACCTGGCAATAGGCACCACCACAATAGGCACCACCTGGCATCCGCCCGTTAGCACCGTAGGTATGCTGCTCGTTTTTCTTGCATATAAAAAAAGAACATTAACGATGAAAGATACGTCGTGCCGAAAACAGGTGAGCTTATCTCACGCAAAATTTCGTGTGCAGCCATTTGACGTGCCGAAAAATCCGCTGCCAACTGCCGGCCAGGTAGCTGGGAGGATAATGATGCCGAGGATCCAGGAAATGCAGGAACCCGGCATGATATCATCTGGGCATTTTCTGAGAGATAAGGTCATCGTTTTGTGTGAGATATGCTCATATGTCAGATCAGCTCATATTGCGAGAGATGTCCATCAGCTCAGCCAACGTCGTACCGACCAAGTCGCAAATAATCGCGCAGAACAGCCAACGCTGATGGCGCCGCTGTAGATCTTTCCCATGTTGGCAGCAAAACGTAGCCACGGCCACGTCACGGCTTTGTTGCCTGGCTGTCCCACCCCTCCGCCGCTTCATGCCCACTTCATTGACGCCGTGTGTCATAGTGGCCTCTATTCTTCCCATGCTCAACTTTCCGGGAGCATTCCAAGTATCTTACCACTTGTTTCATTATTCAAATTATATCAGTACTTTCGAGAGGTTGATGCGCTGAGCCGAAGTGCAGACGATTGACGGAGAACATAAAGTCTACAATTGCCTTGTGCCACTGACGAAGCCGGAGAAGCAAGTGGGGCCAGCCGCTCTCGTGGAAATGACCCAGCAGAAGTTTTGTTAGGATGGCCAACATTAAAGAGGGATGCCATTTCCAAGTTGAACCTCCTCCTAACGGTGGCCTGCAACTAAGCCTTGTCTACCGAGGAGTGCACTTAGATGTGCAGCTGAGGCCTCTGATCGAGCATCGCTTTCGGGAGCGGGGAGGGGGTTTAGTCGTGTGTTTGAGGGTACCTCCTGTAGCCTATGGACCTCCTTCCGAGTGGACCTCCTGCCACTAATGGGGGGGGGGGATCATAGCACCCATAGCTCCCCGACTTTGTGCCGTTTTCTCGCGGTGAGGAAGTTTGGAAACATTGTCACCATCACAATCCCGGTTGTTGCTGTTATTGATAGGTATTCGGTACCTGAAGCTGTCACTGAAATCATCTTCCTCAGTTTTAAGAA
The DNA here is from genome assembly GCA_034440615.1 of Ashinkailepas kermadecensis. Classification (NCBI taxonomy): domain Eukaryota; kingdom Metazoa; phylum Arthropoda; class Thecostraca; family Neolepadidae; genus Ashinkailepas; species Ashinkailepas kermadecensis. The sequence continues at coordinate 556,013 of JAOTOM010005033.1, forward strand.
AGGAGGGCATTGCGGTCCATTTTTTTTTAAATCGCATATATTTGATGCGAAATTCGGAATCAGAGCACCGAAATGCGCCAAAAAAAGCATTCGAACAATGTTATTCTCAACAAAGGTTGAAAAGTGCTTATATATACACATATATATATATATATAAATATAAATATATATATATATACATATATATATATATATATATCTATATATATATATATATATATATATATATATATATATATATATTAAGAAAGGCCAGAATGAACCAAAAGCATAATTGCACTATGGTAAATATGAATGGTCAAGATAATATTAAACGGACACATTCAGGGCAAAATGAAAAGGAGAGTATTGAAGCCTGTACTTCGGCTTTTTTTTACAGCTATTATAAAGGGCAACCCATTTAGAAGACCATTCATCATTGGCCTCTAGAAGACCTGTCAATAAAGGGCGAAGTGCCTGGCTTAACAATTTGTATTGTATATTTCATCAAGAGCGATGGCTGGTTGGTTATTGGTTTTACGACACGTCGACCGTTGAGTCATATAGCGTCGCCAATCTCTCACGCCGATTGGTCGCGGGCGAAGAGTAGCGACAGGTGGGATTCGAACCCACAATCTTTCAATTGCGAGACGAGCATCTTACCCCTAGACCACTCGTCCCCTCATCAAGAGCGAGTTTATTTAATTAAATATGGAACGTTGATAGCCGTTGGAATAAACCGGTTATTGGAGGCTAATCTTCACTATTGGACCATATATTCACCACGTGCGTAACGAAGTGGCATAGCCGATAGTGGGGGGGGGGGGGGGCCGAAGGTGCAGTCCAATCTGGCGAGTGCGAGGCGGTTCTTCAGACGACCGCCTTGAGAGAACCGCAAGTGTCCCTCAAGGTGTAGGCGCATAGATCTATCCGTGGACACGTCCAACAGATTGTGTAGAAAGGGCCGCTGAGACCTGAACACCTTCATCCCGAGGACTGGCAAGGGCCGAGAAGATAAGAGTGAACCTGACAGCTGGAGTGCTCTCGCTAGCTGGAAAGGGTCGTCTCGGCTGGAAGAGGTCCTTGACAGCTAAGGGGTAGAGAAGGCCCTTATGACCCCCGAAGAATATACAGGGCGCCTGAGGGTCAGAAAGGGCTGGGATGCTCTTTGGGTTTGAAAGACCCCTTGGATGATGAACAGGATCCCTAAGAGCTGAAGAGGAATAGTGATGGTCCATCTCAGAGCTAGAAATCCTTTAAGGTGAGAGCTAGTATCTAGACATGGCTATTGTCTGTGATAAGCCTACAAAAGCAAGATAGGGCCCTGAGGGACGAAGAGGGCCCATGAGAGCTAGAGAGGACTAGACTGGGATGCGTCTGATGTTTAGGAAGAACTCTGAGGAATGAACAGGCAGAGGTGCACACATTGTGAAAACGGGATACGAGTCGTTCAAACTCCCTCACTTGCAATTTCTGGGCTTCGTCGGTAATTTACATGATAAGCATGGTGCGCTACGTTTCAAGCATATCCTCCAGATTCACCGTATTCATGGCTACACCTTGCATACAAGCCTGTTTCGTAGGACAAGAGAAACGCAAATGGGGAATTATGACGGACAGCCCGCATAGGCAGACGAGTGTCATAATGTGCAGCGCGGGTTGTAAGGCTCAATGGAGAGAAGAAAACTAGCTCGGTGTGATTAAAATAAATTGTGCGTACATCTGGCATGGGCGATAAATGAACAAATACAAAAAGCGAATCTTGGAGCTAATACACATTGGGTTTTGCAGAACTCTTTGTATTTCTTAACTATCGAATGGACGAAGAGCCTGTCTCATGAGAGCTCGACTTCTATCGCTTGCATTCTAGGCAAGCAGGCATCTGTGTGTACCTCCGTGAACCGGGCCCCCTGATAGCTAAGGAGAGCTACGAGAGCTGGCGATGCTTGTTAAAACTGTGCGTGCGGCCACAGCCGTATCAGCAGTGACGGACACCCCAGCAGTGACGGCTGTCCCAGAGGCCACATACTTTCCGGCGGTGACAGCAGTTCCAGTGCCCACAGCCATATCAGCAGCCACAGCCGTATCATCGACCACAGCAGTATCAGCGGCCACAGCCGTCCTAGTGGTGACGGTCGTCTCAGCGGCCACAGCCGTATCAGCGGCAACAACCGTATCAGCGGCTACAGCTGCATCAGCGACCACAGCCATATAGACGGCCACAACCGCATGAGCGGCCACAACCGTATCAGCGGCCACCGCCGTCCCAGCAGTGACGGTCGCTCCAGCGGCCTCGGCCGTGTCGGCGAGGCAGGCTAGATATTTTCATGAGCAACTAAAAAATGTCCAAGCATCCAAGTTCCTTACTCCAAGAACTGCCAAATTTCCGCCATTGCTTGACAGGAGAAAGGTCATGACTGGAACATCACCAAGCACAGGTAGGAGCACGGAGTGTGTCACAGATAGTTGTCCAAACATTCAACCAGTTAAAGTAACCCAGCTTGAGGTTAGCCCAGGGGAACATAGGATAGAAGGTATAAATTCTTTGAATTGTGCAGATGCTTGGAAACTACAATCTGATATACACTAAGTGCTCCTACCTGTCCTTGATGGTGCTCCAGTCGTGGTCTTGCTCCAGTCAAGCAATACCCGAAATTTAGCAGTTCTTGGCGAAACGAACTTCGCGGTTTCAGTGTTGTTGTTTTTTTTGGTTGTTCATGGGGATATTCAGCCCCACCCGCATCATCTGGCACAGTCGTTTCAGCGACCACAACCGTTCCAGTGGCCACAGCTTCCCTGCAGCCACGGCCGTCCCAGCAGCCACGGCCGTCCTAGCAGCCACGGCCGCCTTTGCGAGAGATAGGGAAGGTCACTAAGTTTCAGGGCAATCGCTGCGAGCGTTCAGGAGCTACAAAAAAATATATCACTTGGACACTGTGCCCCCTCTCATGGTATGGTTATACCAGCATGCTGGCGTTGTTTCTGTGGCCATTTTGGGATAAGGACGGCTGGATTAGGCTGAGCGGTATCGACGTCAGTTCGTGCTAACAGCGGTATTTCCATGAATAAGTCGTCTTGTAGCCATACTGGATTAGGCTCAGTTTTGATCACGTAAACCGCGTAGCGCACAGCGTTTCCACGACTCTCCCGCGGATTGGGCTGGATCAGCGGTGGCCAGCGAATCCGCTCATCACTCTGCCGTAGTCGTCTGTTACGCACATTTTCACTTTTACATTTCACTTACACATTTTACATTTTCACCGCCGCTCAGAGCAAAATATGCCGGCGGGAGTTCCGAGCGAGCGTCGGCGGAGCCAATAAAATCGTCATGCAATCGTCATAAAAGGGCCAATAAAATCGTGATTTGTGTTCATTCTGAAGTCGAGAACTACTGAAATGAATTCAATCAGGTTCAACTGGACTTAGCATTTCCTTGGATGACTGAAGTCTGATTTAAAATAAAACTTGGAGTTTGTTGGATTAGACCCAACTGAATCACAAAATGTTCCAATTTCACATGCTTGGCTGACAAAAGGGTTGGACACTGGCATGCCAGCAGGACATAAAATACTCGGCGAGAGAAACACCGGAAAATGGCAGGTTAGCAAGTATCAAGAGCACGGCTATTATTTTGTATAAAGGCTGGATAATGGCTGGTCAACAGGTAAGGATGGGCTGGATGCTGGCAGGCCAGTAGGCATGAGGAACACTGCTATTCGTTGGAATAAAGACTGGATACTTGCTGGTCAATAGGTTTGGAGTTGGCTGGTTGGCAGAAAAGGCTACGTACTGGTAGATTAAAATGTGTACCAATTATAATTGTGCAGCATCACCCAGATGGGAATGCTTTCTTCCGCCGCATCCTGCCTGAATGGCAAATGCACTTCGCAATGAAGTGCTTTACCCCAGACATGCATCAAAATTTGGCAAGCGAACAGTTATCAGCATGCAATCACACTTCAGGCTGATCAACAAGATGCATAAAACAACGTTGAAGCCAGGCTCACAGCCAGGCCAGATCCCAGGGGCGGCACACAAGCAAAACTTTGGTCAAGTAGCAGCGTTTTTCTACCAGTGGTCTGCTCCAGCAAAAGATTTGACTCTACCACACAGCAAAACCGGAAAGTCAGCAGGAATGGAGGGATAGCGTAGCTGGCAGAGGGGCTGCACATTGCCAGGCCAGCACGTGCGAGGGTGGGTGCTAGAGCAGCCGGCGTGCTGCAACATCTGCAACATCTGCTGACTGTGAGATGGACTGGGTGCTGGCCCATCAACAGGCGTGTGGGGGCTGGATGGCATAGGCGCTGACTTCTGGTGGGTCGGTAGATTTGGAGGGGGATGGCTGATAACATGCATGTGCTGGCATACGTCAAGAATTGGTGAAGGTTCGAAGACCCAATCGAGACCCTACCATCCATGTTTTGAAGCAAACAGCAGTGCACTATTTGAGAGCATACAAATGCGAACAAATACGAGGTATGGGAACATGCAGCCCATAAAGGGGATTGTTAGCCTGGCTGGGGTCAGGGGTGCCAGGGTCAGGGGCACCGTCAGTCTCATGTCTTTCATCGGGAACGTCTTCGGTGGAATATTTACTTTGTGTGCCTCGACAGACAGGACAGAACAGCCACATAACACTCGAGCGTCACGTATTGTGACCACGGCTGAAGTCGGTGTACTCCTGCCCTTGCCGGTGCAACACCAATCGAAATACTGGTGTTGGCATGTACACTACCATGGCGCAGTTGGTGTTTCCATGCACGTCACCATGGCGCAGTTGGTGTTTCCATGTACGTCACCATGGCGCAGTTGGTGTTTCCATGTACGTCATCATGGCGCAGTTGGTGTTTCCATGTACGTCATCATGGCGCAGTTGGTGTTTCCATGTACGTCACCATGGCGCAGTTGGTGTTTCCATGTACGTCACCATGGCGCAGTTGGTGTTTCCATGTACGTCATCATGGCGCAGTTGGTGTTTCCATGTACGTCATCATGGCGCAGTTGGTGTTTCCATGTACGTCATCATGGCGCAGTTGGTGTTTCCATGTACGTCATGGCGCAGTTAGTGTTGCCATTCACGTCACCATGGCGCAGTTAGTGTTGCCATCCACGTCACCATGGCGCAGTTGGTGTTTCCATGTACGTCACCATGGCGCAGTTGGTGTTTCCATGTACGTCACCATGGCGCAGTTGGTGTTTCCATGCACGTCATCATGGCGCAGTTGGTGTTTCCATGCACGTCACCATGGCGCAGTTGGTGTTTCCATCTACGTACCATGGGTTTTTTCCATGTACGTCATCATGGCGCAGTTGGTGTTTCCATGCACGTCATCATGGCGCAGTTGGTGTTTCCATGCACGTCACCATGGCGCAGTTGGTGTTTCCATGCACGTCACCATGGCGCAGTTAGTGTTGCCATTCACGTCACCATGGCGCAGTTAGTGTTGCCATCCACGTCACCATGGCGCAGTTGACACTTCGCCAACAGAGTCAGTGCGTATGCTAAGTGATAGGCGGGGAAGGGGCGTCCCCATCAACACTTGACTTCTGACAGACTTCTCTGAACGTCCGTACACTAAACAAATCACAGCAACTGCGAAATGCCCGCATGTTATTCGACCAAGGTATGCGCCCAGTGAGCGTTGCACTGCAGTTCTTGAGCGGGGTTCCGTTGGACGTGGTCGGCAATATCTGAGCCGACGTGTCGTCAGTGGAGTGGCGCGCAAACCGACGGCAGGCCGACCCCGACACCCAACAGGCCATCAGCCTGAGCATGGCCTCGCGAGATGGCACCTGTGGCCTCCTATTGCATTCATAGTGGCTGTAATGTGGGAGGGGGGACGAGGTGTGTTGCAAAGTGACACGAAGGCGCACACGCGGGCCCGCTAGCCGCGTGCACGGTCACGTTCGTGGATGATATCGTGCGAGTATGTCCCGAAGTTAGAGTGGGAGATGAGACATTTTCACTACGTGTTTTACAAACGCACCATCGTAAGGGGGTGACCAGAAAAGCTGCTGCTGCAATTTCGACGGTGGCTATTGGAAGAAGGAAAAGCTGGTGCTGCGAAGCCCGCTACAAGTGTGAGGCTTTGTGCTGAAACCATCCACACCTGACTATTTCACAACCCCCAGGAGTGGTAACGGCAGTTTGACAACTTGAGCAGACGTTCAGTTTTGCAGACAGGACGGCCTCGGAGGTCCGTTTTGCATGGTGCTTACAAAGCTGTAGCTTATTGAGGTGGACATTGCCAATATTGCAGATTGCAAGTGATGTTTATGTCAAGCTGTCGTCCCAGGGTGTGACAGTTGGGTCATTTTTCATTTCCCAAAGCGCAATATGATGTTAGGCTGCGTCCTGGAGACTGCAAGTTAATGAACATTGGTTTTGGTCGTGACTGCATTTCTGCATGCCTGTTGTTATTCGTGTTGTCTGCTCATTATTATCCCGTGTGAATTTCGTATTTTATCGTTTCTTTGTGCGTATTGCTCATTATGGGGAGTGACGAATTCGCTATATGGCAGCAGATGTGCACTGACTAACGTTCAGATGTCAACAGACATATAAGCAACATGAACGAACGCTCACAGACATCAGACGTGCTCGCTGCAGTGCAGCACTTTTCGTCCACGTCGTAAACGGGTGCGGCACCGCTTGGTCGACACGCCGGTCACGCGCTGCGGCTGATCCGTGCTGCGGCGCTGCGGGCCCGAGCCGGCCGGCCGGCCGCCGCGCAGCAACAATCGTTTATCGGCAGCACCTGGCCGGACTCGCGGCGGTCGAGCCGCTAATCCGGCACCCGTCGGCGCGCCCTGCTCCTCTCGGCGCGCGGCCGCGCCGGCGCCCGTCGGCCGCGACGCGTCGCAGTCGACGGGCGGCGGCGGCGGCAGCCATGAGCCGGCGGCTGGTGCTGGCGGTGACGCTGTGCTCTCTGGCGCGCACAGGCAGCGCCGGCAACCCGGACGCCAAGCGGCTCTACGACGACCTGCTGTCCGACTACAACAAGCTGGTGCGGCCCGTCGTCAACGTCACCGACTCGCTCACCGTCAGGATCAAGCTGAAGCTGTCGCAGCTCATCGATGTGGTGAGCTCTCGCCGGCACTGCAAGTGCCGGCCGGTGGGACTGTGGCGCGTCGGTGACGCGGGGTCGGACACTGGTCCTCGTCACGGGTATTGCAACTGGGGTCAGGGGTCACGGGTCACGGGCCACGGGTCATGGGTCACAGGTCACGGGTATTGCAACTGGGGTCAGGGGTCACGGGTCACGGGCCACGGGTCATGGGTCACAGGTCACGGGTCACGGGTCATGGGTCACGGGTCACAGGTCACTGGCCACGAGTCACAGGTCATGGGTTAATGGTCACGGGTCACAGGTCACGGGTCACATGCCACGGGTCACGGATCACAGGTCACGGGTCACGGGTCACAGGTCACGGGTTACAGTCATATGCATGGGTCACTGGTCAGGTCACGGGTCACAGGTCACGGGTCACATGCCACGGGTCACGGATCACAGGTCACGGGTCACGGGTCACAGGTCACGGGTCACGGGTCACGGGTCACGGGTCACAGGTCACTGGCCACGAGTCACAGGTCATGGGTTACTGGTCACGGGTCATGGGTCACGGGTCATGGGTCACGGGTCACGGGTCACGGGTCGCTGAATTACAACTGCGGGTCACGGATTATGGCATTATAACTGGGGTGACGAGTGTGCGGCTTTTGAAGCAATGTTGAACGTTTACCTTCAAGATTGAAAGTATCGAGATGCAGCTCATGCGATGATTTTACGTCGATGATTTCGTTTCTAATTCTGTCCTTTCCAAGCGAAAAAGTGGGGCTTTCAGGGATAGGGATTCAAGCATAGCAAATGAAAATCAATGCCTTGGCATCTTCTCCAGTAATAAGGGTATTGCACAACTGAGAAGGGAATACGCGTCATTCTTAGATAACTTTGCATTCAGTTTTTGGACCGACATGTTCCGAACAGGTGTAGAAACCTTGTCTAGGATACAACTGAGAGGAGTGATAAGGCCGCGGAAGATCACAGTTTAAAACACCAGGGCATCCAGTGAGAGGACTTGCAGCTTTGGAGCTGGTGAGGCTAAAACAGTTGGAACACGATCTCCAGTTGTAAACATTTTCATGACCAACACTGGTAGTTCGTCACAAATTTTCACAAATTTTTTCACAAATTTTCAGGGCTCCCGCCCAGGTGTTCAATTATTCGTTCCAAAGTAGAGCAAACAGCCGCCGGCTTTGCAGACTGTTCATGTGCAAGGAAAAGGAGACCGAAAGTGGCATGTTGGTATGTATTGGCTAGGCAAGTAAAAGCTGGACTCGAAGAGAAGACGGATTGTGTCCACTATGATAATGTCCACACTTGGTCTGATGGACGCGAAGCCCCCGGAGGTAATGTTAGGCCTCTGATGTAATCACTTTCCGCCGATGCTCATCCACCGATAATATTGTTCTCAGAGTGCAACGCATTGCACCTAGCTAGGCACTCAATTTTACCTGAATGACCACTGCTCTTGTTTGCAGCGGACGGGGAAACACAAACAAGGGGAGGTAGGGACAAAATAAATGAGAACAGAGCAAATGGCATGGATGGATATCATTTGCTCCTCCTGCTCCAGAAAAGGGTGCTGGAGAGAACAAGAGGAGATCAAGAGGTGGTTGCATAGGAGGGAGGTCAATACGAAGGAAGAGGGATGGAGCGAGAGAGTGAAAGAGAGAAGGGAAAAATACTCCAACCATATCTCAGCGCATATCAGAGCCATATGTGGTGCTTACTGGAGCTGGTTTGTTTGTATGTAATATATTGTACGACTGCAGAAGTTTAGTCTGACTTGTAGGATAATTCATTCTTGTATAGCACCAATGAATCAGTGTTCTAAATTTATGATGTGGCGATACTGAGCAGCACAGCAGTTAATCGTTGTGACGAGCTTTCTGGAAAAACGGCGGGCCCAAGCCCAGCCAGCTTATTAAATGTCGGTGTCGTTTCAGCTGTCAGACGATTTGTTATTAAAAAAAAACAAAAAAAAAACAGGGTGTGTCCGGCATATATGGGAAAAACAGGAACAATGGTCAGGAAGCAAAATGTAAATGTGACAGCTTATATGCGTATTTTGTCTTCAATAGTAGCATTCAGATATTTGCCTAATACGACGGCTCGGACATACATTGCCTTCCACATGTTCACGGAACGATCCAGTAAGTACAATTCAGTATTGCAAGCTGCCCATTGTAAACACACTAAGCTATAGGACCAACCAAAATAAACAGCAATGAGGTTATTCTCCAAGATTTTACACCAAGTTCAACCCGCTGCGATCCATTGACAAGGAGCTTCAGCATCAAGCGTATTCAAAGGGTCAAAGTTCCCCAGCACAACAGTCGTCTTCACTCCCTTGCACAGTGCAATTTTCCATTGCCTGTTTCCTCTCTGTCGCGTCAACTCTTGCATACTGCAGTGGGCCAGACTACACCATCCTCAGTCTCACGACCTTGTCTGTTGTCAAACCGTCAACTGCATAGCCAGTTCTCACATTACTAATCACTGTCCATGAAAATGAGAACCATTCCCTGTAAGACGATGGAAGAAATCACAGAGGTTCGAACCAATTATGATGGGATGATCAAGATTATCAAATATTGGCGACTCTAGCATGCTGGCTCATATTTCCCCTGGGTGAAGCTGACCTGCGACCTTGTCAGTCTTGCACTTCAAAATTACCCTGGTTCTCTCACCTACCCTGAAAAGTATGTACACCCCGCACCCGTAATCCACAACCACTAGCCAATGATCAATGTTAGAAAATTTAGTGTGTATGAAGCAAATCAGGGCATACCGAATAGTGATCACGGTCGTGTGGTTACGATGCTCCTCATCCTGGTCATTATGCACCGGCAAAATCAAACCAATGCTCACGACTTCAACACCACCTGAAGGTGCCACTTTGACTCCGACAAATGGCACCTGCAATCACCACCGAGTCCGTCCTAAATCGGTTTATCTATTCTGTAGGCGATTTCCGAATTGTCGATCTCAACATGACTTCTGTTTTTGAACAGAACAGCCAGAGGGCATCGGCTCTCCACGACGCGCGTAAGTTCCGTGCGGTGGGCTGGACGACATCCTCAACGCTGCAGGAACCGTACCACTCCCAAGAGCTTCCTCCATTCCTGCGATTCTGTTTGTCAGCTGTCAACCGGATTATCTGTCAACGAGCTTACCCGCCAGAATCGATGGCGGCCGCAGACAGCGGCCGCCCACGTCCAGAACTGCAGGAAGAGATAATGGGAGAATGGCGCCACAGCCCGTGCATTTCTCCTCGGGGAGATCTGATCCTTTTCTGCGCCGCGTGTTATCATCGGTGTGGCTGATGCTTGAGCAGTCGAGAACAATGCGTCATCATCAAGCGGCCTGGTCGAGTAATTCCGAGCACGGCGGCCCCCGCTCCCATATCAGGTGTCTGGATCCGCAGAATAAAACTATGCTGGAAAAGCAAACCATGTGATGCGAGACACAGGGACAAAAGACACGCTAAGGCGACAAAAGCCGCGACAAAGCACTGAGACAGGATTTCGGAAAGATTCGCTACATTTGGAGAGACGGATAAACCACCCGCGAAACGCGCTTCGTCGATGGACACATGGGGCAGCAACGTCTACAGAATAGCCAGAGACATTGTGCACCGAATTGGCACCATGCGTCCACCCAGCAGCCTGACCAACCCCAGCAATCACATCAGGGGAATCTACGTTGCGTTCGCCAGTAAGCGCACATGACGAACGAGGGCACATGCCGGACGAGCCCGCGCGGGGCCGCGTCTCTCGCGAGCGTGGCGCGCGCGCTTCCGAGAAGCCCGACCATCTGTCAGGCGGGGGCGGAAAATGGCGCCTATCAGTTGCCGCTTGCCGCGGCTTGGGCTCTGAGCCCCTGCTAATTGGCCATGGCCGCCGGCGCCGCCGCCGACAACTCGCCGTCACGTGACCGCCCGGAAGCAGGCACGTGACCGCCCGGAGGCAAACGCCGGTAAGGGTTGTGTCGTGCCGCCTGAAGGTGAGCGGGGTCGGAGGCGACGGGCCGGGATGGATGGTGCACAGCTGGGAGAGCAGCGTGAGCGCATGGTGGCCGCGAGCGACAGACCAGGTCGCTCCTGTCGCGTCGTGGTCGGTCTGGCGGGCCACAGTGGTCGTGGCTGACCGTGATGGTCGTGGACGGTACATGAACGACTATTGGGAAGGGATGTCTTCCCACCACGCAGCTCCCTTCGGCAGGCGATTAGTCCCGAACTTCGCACGTGAAAACGCCCTCGACAAAACTCCACGGACGAGACTGTCGCCACCCCATCATCGCCACACACGCGGTCGCGGGGAGCGAGCACCACCACCACCACATCAATACAAACACCCACCCACCACTTCTTGCTCCAATTAAATGCGACATATATCACCATTCTACTCAACTGGGCAGAATTGCAGGAAGATATTTGTCAGAAAATAAGCCGTTGATCCCGACGTCCAGGAGACCAGGCGGCGAGACGGCGACCAATACCTAACATATTGGCCATAGCATATGACTAATATCGACCAACATTTTTGGCTACTCTCTGCATACACATGACCGAAAATCTGCAAAACTCGGCGGAGTGCGGCTCTATGCGTCTCGGACGCCCTTCTCCATCGCCAAGGAAAACTTACTAACGACGTCAACTTTGCCGCAGTCACAGCTAGAAGTGCACAACTTGAGCTCACTCTCCTTTCTCTCCTTCTTATCTCTACATCCACGCTGTCTGTATCTTCCCTCGGCACCTCACACGGCCTTCTCCCTCATCCCCATTTGGTGCTGGGCGTAGTTCGGGCCGCAAGCTCGTTGCGCGGTGCGCGGTGCAACGCGTGTCAACGCGCCCTCACCCCGTGGCGGAGGGCTGAGCGGAAATTCGGGCAAAACCCAGCTACAAAAATAAATTAGACACCCGCGATGTCCACATTCATTGCCGGCAAGTTATCGTCGAGGTAAAGGAACAAAGCAGGCACCAATATTCCAACACATTCAGTCGCTTCGCCCCCCCCATCGGTCAACATTGGACCAGCATTCGGTCCTTCTCCAATGACACAGTATGCCACACCTCGCATACCTCGCCCAACTCACTATTAACCAGTACCACGTCACACAATCCACAGCCGTCGCCGAGCACTTCGCCACTCACCACGCTGACATTTCATCAAACACCCAATACTCACAACACACCATCACACACCTTCGCGACACTTGTTACCTGAGACTTCACCTCTGGTAACTCTGAACCCTACAATGCCCTCTATACACTAAACGAACTAATGGCATTCCTCGCGAAAACAACCCACAGTTCTTCTTCTTCACAACTACAACACATTAAAGAGTCCGGATCCCGGACAGTCTGATTCAGGAAACGAGAACCTTCTCTCGACGCTAAACCACGCTGATGGCTCCCGTACCAACCATGGCACGGGGCCGCATGGCACGGTGGGTCCAACACCGGCCAAGTCAAATCAGCACCACACCATTTGGTGCACACAGCAAAGTTAGTGTCCATACTAACCTGCCGACAACACATCATCGACCACCACGTCATCACACCCACCTTCACACGCATTGACTCACCTTCCTCCGTTGACGCCCTCGCTGCTATACACAACACCACCCACCCCACGCTGCACGCAATACAATCTATACAATCGCCGCCACACACACACACCTACAACCCCACTACTCTGGATCCACAGCCTCATGGACATTCCGAACGACTAGAGAGAGCCGATGGCTTCGCCCATCAGGCCATCGACCTCCAACCCCCATCATCCATTGCTCTTCCTGGTGCCCTGCTGTCCCCGACCATGTCGCCATTTCATCAATATGCCGAGGCACGCTGGAATCACAACACCTCACGCGCTCACGGAATTAGTCCCCCTTCCTTCACAACTTCTCTTTAGCCATCGAAAGAAAACACGCGTTAAGTGATGTGGTTCTCGCTGGTGTATGGCTAAGCCACACAAAACTCGCACACCATTATCCTTAAACTGCGCTCCGCTTTGTGAGGTATTTGCTGTCTGTTATTGCGCAGAACATTTTTTTACTGACGTGCCCAATACATGTCCTAAAGGGTCGCTCCATTTCCAATGATTTCGCCAACAATCATTTACCAATGTCGTTCCGCGCCCTGTTCAGTGTTCGAGGATGTGCACCAGCAGCCCGCCCGGCTCCGTTTCGATTTCCTCCACAGGACCAAACTGGGACGATCCATTTAAAGTCGAACGCCAATTTCATTGCAGCTCTCTCAAGACACCAGCACAGGGACGGATAGTATACTTGGGAGGACACTGGGGGCATATGCCTCCCGTCTCACAGGCCACTTGTCCTACTTAAACCATTCAATTTTGAATGAGCAGCCTAAAATTACAACAGGACTACGGAATGCAATGTCACTTTACAGGCAACAGACTAGGTGGACCAAAAATACACCGATAAGCTTTGCTCCACCTGCTCCAGCTCATAGGACTAGCATAACACTGGATTTTCAAGAACACCAACCCCTTGCAGATAGCTAAATGGTTTGAATCAGGCAGGAAATGCATTTCATGTTACACATCTTAGCTCAGGAAGTTGAACGCAACATTTTCGGAGAAAGAGTTGCGCGAATAATGTAGAAAATGAAGTAGAAACGTTGAGTTTTCGGGACTAACTGAACGCCACTTAGCTTGGTTCTGCGCCTAAACCACAGGAAGCTGTTGCAATCCATTCTTTAACTATCACTACATCGATAGCTTTATTGTATTGCAATGAACCGAGTTGTTATTCTGCAAATGCAGTCTAGATCAACTAAGCAGCGATATATATATATATATATATATATATATATATATATATATATATATATATATATATTTATATATATATATATATTTATCGATATTCATATTTTGAATCTCATCATTACGTGCCACCATGTAACATGAGGACTTGCCGCAAGATAAATTACGGAGAAAGGTGCACAGGTGAGAGATTGACCACCCTATTTTATTTCCAAAATATCCGGAGACCGAAGGCCACGGAGAGACGGCACGCTCGCCCGTCTACACACAAGCAACTGGCTCACCATCTGACAAGTTTCACGAGCTAATGACAAGCTGAACAAAATCGACCAATTGATGACTGACCTTGCTCACACACGAAGCACGAGACGCTGGTTGAGCGGCTATTGACCAACGTTGCTGGGTCCCATGTCTTCCTCGTCCCTTCCTCTAGTCTGCCACTGTAATGATGCTCCTTCTCCTCCCCATGCATTTACAAGGGATACCCCAGGGAGACATCTGATTTGGGGCCGAACTATTACAGGAACTTCTGGCCGGAAGGCAACTCCCAACGCACCTCTTCCCGTTCTGGTAACGGCCGCACTAACGGCATTCGACATTCCCACCCGCGCAGCAGCCGTGCAATTCCTTCCCCTCGGAATCAGTCCGCGAAATAGACATTGTCAAATTATCAGCAACTATGCATTGTTTTGTTCACTAGTGACTTAGTCTAGTGTCCAATGCTTGACAATAGTCCATGAATATGAGTGCCTTCGAAATATGTCCACCACTACTAGTTCGGTAATCCATTATGTCCACCACTATTAGTTCGGTAATCCATTCGCCGGCATCCCTGGCGTGCAGTGACAGGTACATACCATGAATCTCGCACGCCCCACGGTGGTGTCTAATTGTCATGCATCTCGCACGGCCCATGGTGGTATCTAATTAACATGCATCCCGCACGGCTACGGTGGTGTCTAATATTGCATCTCGTACGGCCCACGGTGGTGTCTAACATTGCATCTCGCACGGCCTGCGGTGGTGCCCAATATTGCATCTCGCATGGCCTGCGATGGTGTCTAATATTGCATCTCGCATGGCCTGCGATGGTGTCTAATTAACATTGCATCTCGCACGGCCCACGTTGGTGCCCAATATTGCATCTCGCATGGCCTGCGATGGTGTCTAATTAACATTGCATCTCGCACGGCCCACGGTGGTGTCTAATATTGCATCTCGCATGGCCTGCGATGGTGTAATTAACATTACCCTAATTTTAACATTGCTCTGGTCATTGTCTTTAGCATTGCATCTCGCACGGCCCACGGTGGTGTCTAATATTGCATCTCGCATGGCCCACGGTGGTGTCCAATTATCATGCATCTCGCATGGTCCACGGTGGTGTCTGATTATCATGCACCTCACACGGCCCACGTTTGTGTCCAATATTGCATTTGGAACAACTCATATATTGCATCTCGCACGGACCCCGGTGGTGTCTAATATTGCATCTCGTACGGCCCACGGTGGTGTTTAATATTGCATCTCGTACGGCCCACGGTGGAGTTTAACATTGCATATCGCACGACCCACGATGGTGTCTAATATTGCATATCGCACGGCCCATGGGGGTGTTTAATATTGCAACTCGCACGACCCGATATCTGGGGTAGTGTGTAATAATATTGACAGGCTGAAATGATCAAGGATCCCGATATATCCAACCTATTTATGCGTACTGATACTAACATGAATTGTATCGTAGTATAGTGCTACAAGTATAATAAAAGGCAATGCCTGCTATTGGCATCCCACAGTCGGCGGGATTGCCGAATCCACCCGCGAAAATTGAGCGTGATAGGGTGGCGATGCTATATGGCCTACCAGTCAAACGCATCATAAACTAACTCTTCTTCTTCTTCTTCCTCTTATTCTTCTGCTGATTCTGACATGAACAAATGCATTAACTTAGGTAGTATTTTCGGCACTAGAAAACATAAAATGTAAGGCGCATTGCACACTGGTGGAGAAATGAACTGGTTGTAGGGCACTGATAATCGGATTGAATTATCTTTGATTATGGACGACTTGCTTGTTCTTCGCTGGAATAACGCCAGCCACAAGAGAAGGGCAGAACATTCAATAAAACTCAAGCTTGGCACTGCTGTCTCTCCCTGGATTCAACGCAACTGGGTATGCGGATTATTTTGAGAAAACTGTGCGCAAATGAACAATATCCAGTACGGCAAGCATTTACATTGTCGGCCAAAAAGAAGGAACCCACCGTCATCCGGTCATGTCTGTACCTCCGCCCCGGTGCCCAACTGCTCCCCTCCCCATTCTTTCCCAGTTCCTAGATGCGCTGCTGGATTCATTGTATCTGTTGCATCCGTTGTAAACAGGTGTCAAGTTCGGTGTAGTGTATTGCAATTTGTACAGTCAGGTGAACAGGAGTTTACTGAGCTCCGAAAGGCTCGGTAAGCAATTCAGCACAGTTATTGCACTCCGCCAAGGTGAGGTACACAGCCCGGTACATCCCGCCAAGGTGAGGTACATAGCCCGGTACACCCGGCCATGGTGAGGTACATAGCCCGGTACACCCCGCCAAGGTAAGGTGCACAGCCCGGTACATTCCGCCAAGGTGAGGAACATATCCCGGTACACCCGGCTAAGGTGAGGTACATAGCCCGGTACACCCGGCTAAGGTTAGGTACACAGCTCGGTACACCCCACCACGGTGAGGTACATAGCTCGGTACACCCGGCCAAGGTGAGGTACATAGCCCGGTACTCCCGGCCAAGGTGAGGTACACAGTCCGGTACACCCCGCCAAGGAGAGACACACAGCCCGGTACAGACGATTGCCACGGTATAGTGACGCATATAAGTAATGAAATACATTCCTCACACATATGATTATTGTAACGAGTGGCAACTTCTTCACGAAGGACATGCGCCTGCTCAGTGTGGCTTTTGTCCGCAGCTTGTGGGGAAATTATCAAATGCATTCTATCTTTTTCTCTTCCGCAACCTTTTAGGCAACGCATTTCCCCGATGAGATTTTCCTCCTCTCGAATGTCAGTGTTCGTCCCTCGTGGTTACGCTGTGCTACTCTGAATATGTCTGGTGCGTGTGTGCAGATGTTCTGACGATGGTTTTGTTTTCAGAATCTGAAAAACCAGATCATGACGACAAACCTCTGGGTTGAACAGGTAAGTCAAAATCAGGCTAAAGCTGGGTTCGGACCATCGTGTTGAACATAATGTTGCGAATGTTGTGACATTATGATAGGGGGCCATTGAGCAGATATATTCACATATAAGGCAAGCATGTACCTTTGATGTGTTCATTTGGTTGGCATTGGCCATGAGCAAAGTGCTCTTTTACCCAACGCTGCCCTCTCCATGCACACGAACATCGAGTGGGTATTGTATTTCCTGGTATATACCCATTTGCACATTCACACATTGAGTGGTTTTTCATGCACTGGTGTCAATAAAGTACAACTGGGGATCATCTGGATAATTACAGTCACGCATGAGCATACCTCACTGCAAGCACACATACCTTCTGCTGCCCTTAACTCAGGTGCTTCTGAAGCTTATACTTGTATGTTTTGGGGTACATGATCGGGTGTTATATAACCTCCAATTAGAAACGAACATCACATGTAGAACATCCATCCCCTGGGCATGGATGTGACATTCTAGGATATCCTATGATGACGCTGGTGCAAATGTGTTAAGTGAAGGAATCACTGTGTGCGTGAGGTGAACGAGGCTATCATATCAAGTGGCTTGCATTGGTATGAGACATTGAATTGGGACTGAAACATAGGGATTCTGTTTGTTATGTTTTTGTTCGGGGTGACGTAACCTTAAAGCTAGCCGAATTATACAGATGACGACAAATATATGTCTTGGTTTAGAAAGAACGGTTTATGTTTTGTTTTTCATTCTGTCGTGGACGAATGATCGAATTGTTTTGCTACTTGCCTTTCCGCCCCTAAAACTTGCCTGATGGACAACTGAATCTTCCGGCATTTTAAAGTGCACGCTGAGACATTTAGGATTGCTCCCAGTAACAAAATGCCATGATGCGAGTTCAGCTGATCTGTAGAACACAGCGTGTACCGACCATTTAGGTTCGTACGAACCTGGACGCCGTTCAAGTCCGCCATTTCGTGGGCGTTATGAGGTTCTAATACGAGACAACAGGAGCTGCATTGATACCGGGCCCACAAGTTCGCGTGTGAGCCCTCTTCACAAAGCACCACGAGTTGACTTGTGTATACGTTATTTAGAGCAGATACTTTAGTCGTTGGTGCATGGCTCAAAATTGGTCGTCACGTGACGTGCTAAGTCTAATTCGTCCACGAATATCCAATATTGATGCTTGCACGGGTTGGCAGAGCTCAGACGTGCGCACGAACAGCTAAATTATATACAGGTTTCACCAGTGCATGGACAAATCCGCGCAGCCAAAATCTGTCCATGCGATATTTTTTATCGTCCTGGATTTTGACTGCGGAGACAACTGACTGACAACATAGCTGACGACAATACTATCTGGTAAGAGGAGAGGGGGCAGCGGCCCTGCGACCAATAGGTTTCGCTCTTCCCTCAAGGAATTATGCATACGAAGTTATTGCTTAATACACGTCTCAGCCCACCTGAAACTCAGCCGTAACTACTTTACCCACCTGAAACGGATTGCCCTGTTCTCGCAGCACTGGCTGGACTACAAGCTGAAGTGGGAGCCGAAGGAGTACGGCGGAGTGACCATGCTTCACGTGCCGTCCGACCACATCTGGAGACCGGACATCGTGCTCTACAACAAGTAAACGGCTTGGTTGTCCACGAGCTGGCTGCGATGGCATTTGTCATGTTGTTGGTCTTGACTTGGGACAAAGCTGACAGGCGTGATACACCAACTGATCGCCACCATTTGACTCTAGCTGGCCGGGTGGTTTGATGTCTTCATAAAGGATGTTACAATTTGCCGCCCCGGTAGCTCAGTTGGTTAGAGCGCTGGCTTGCACTGGTCTCTCCTGTCCTGGCAACACCGGGTTCGAGTCGCTTCGCGCGCTCGCATTTAGCCCCCGGCTGGGAGGGTCAGTTGGCAGCTGGCCCGATAAGGCGGGGGACGAGCTACCGGGTGGCCGTAGCGGTGCATTGACGGCACGTTAAACTTTCGGTCAAAATTCTGCCGTTGAACTGGAATTCATGGATGGGATGCTGGGACCAGGGTTCACGCAACAAGCTCTGCTTAACAATAGGACCCTGGTTCATAAAGCCACCCCAGCAAGAACTCGGATTAAGCTTATTTTTATGAAAATGGTAGGTGCAGATTCTGGTAGGTCAATGGTAGGTGAACGGTGATAGGTGAGTGGTAGATACAGATCGTGTTTTTATTGATCGCTCTGAGCTTTTTGTCTGGGTAGGGAAGCAACTGCTTCATGCCGCCTTCGGACAAGGCTAAGATTAGCCGACTGATAGGCGTCTAGGGCAGGGCAAGTGCTGGAAGTTGACCATAAGGATGCACACACCATTGTGTATTCCCGGCCAACACACAGCACCAGATAGAAGCATACAAGCCCAAGATAATCGAATCGACGAAGGTGCTGGAATACCAGGCTGCGACCAGACGTCGTGTGGCCAGACTGTGTAGGAAAACGCCGGCTCTCTGTTGGCGTGATGTTACCGAATTCGATTGTCTCTTATCAATTACCTGAACTTGCCTTAAATCAGCACGAGGGTATGTGAAACCAGGGAAAGTGGTGCTTGAAGGTGGATGCAGGGAATAGCTCTCTTCTAATATGGGATAATTTTAACAACATTTTGATAATTAAAACAAATTAGCTAGCTATCTCTGCAATGATCATAGTACCTCCGAATGGGTGAGATGCCAATGAGCTGTGAAACCATTTCCGATGGGAACAAGTCGATACCAATTTTCAACTTCGTGGATATGTAGCTACTATGCAGTGTGTTCCTTCAGCTATGATTTGGGATCAGCAATTGAGCAATTGGTGCCGTACATAGTGTCATAGGAGTCAGTTGCCACCTCCCCCTCACGGAGAGTAGCACCTACGTTGGAAAAATCAGGGTCTTAGTCCGCAATATGTGGACTGAAAGAAGTTCGATGACATGTATTTCTGGCTCGCTTAGAATGTGTTTGAATTCCGGTGAAAATAAGGAGAAGAAAATATTAAAATCCTTAAGATGGACCAAATGTTCGTGAAGCTTTTTTGAGTACACAATTATGTCGTCTATGCACAATTATCTCGTCTATTTCGCAAACTGTTTTTGATTTCAAACAGTACAGTGTTCATAAATTCCATGAATTTTGACGTTACATATTCCAAATGGCCTTTTGCGAACATTCCACAAACCTAAGAAACTAGTGAAGTCTGTTTTTGGGATACTCTCTTCAGCCATCGGGATCTCACAGCTGTGAGGTCCAAGGAAGAAATAAGTTTACTCTTCCTAGAAAGGCAAGGATGTCTCCAATTATGGGAAGGGGATAGCCGTTGTTCTCGGTTATTTTGTTTATTTTCCTGAAGTCGATGGCAAAACGATTGCTTCCGTCTATTTTCCCCACGATAACGATGGGTGTGGCCAATGGGTTGTTCGATTTCTCGATAATTCCTGCCTCTAGCATGACTTTTATTTGATCCACTACCTACTTGCGCCGGGAAAATGGTGCTTTATTCGGCTGCTGGCGGATTGGGGGTTGTCTTCCGTTTGTACGTCCATCTGAAAGACGTCAGTAGTGCCCAGGTTTGTGTCAGCGGCGGCAAATAGGTCAGAGTTTGGACGCAACAGCTATTTTAGTTTTTCCCTGTCAGTTCCAGTCAGGTGTGACAACTCGCTTGATCTAGTTGATCCAAAAGTGTGGTTGACGGGGTTAGGTGTCAACATCCTGGTTCAAGTCGATAAGATTTTCGAGGTCGGATTCGTTTACTGTCTCAACGAACGCGATGACCTGCTCTGAATATAGGGTGTAAGCTTATCGACTTCCGATACGAAGCCAATACGTAGGTGTATTAGGCTTGATCTGAATTTGTTTACGAGAGCTTTTTTCTTCTTACCTTTTTGTCCCATTTCTTTATACTAACATTTTCCTCTCCTTTCTCTTATTATCATTGGTACGTAAGTTCATGTCTCCATCATGTTGGTTATTTACGATGGAGCTGCTTAGTTTTCCGACGGCTGACCTGGAAAGCGGCACTGGCGGTGAACATGTCTCACCTTCCTACAGACTATGAAAATAGGTTTTCCGTCGGGAGTTCACTAATAGTTGGGACGTGGCTGCGATCTCCTAGGATTTGGACGTGGTGGACGCGGCCGAGGGGCTGTGTTAGTGATGTTTGAGTTATGGGATCGTGGTGGCCTATGGTACCGGGAGTGCGATGGATGGATGACCCTTGGTCCTGGCCGCGGCTGTCAATCGGGTCTTGATTCGTTGGGTATTCGTACTGCCAGCTTCTCTACTGTTTGTTCCAAGTCTATTAGGAGTTTCTCCAGTTTATCTAATCTAATATTTCTTACTTCCTGCCGAACCGCATCTACTTCCATTGGTTCTTCCTCCTTCCTGGACACGCCTCTGTACAATTTAATTGTCCTGTCAATTTATTGCTCCCGTGCCGCAAATTGTATCGCTTCCTCCAGACCTCGAACTGTTCTCGGTATAATTTTTTCCTAGCTGATTGCTTTGCACTCCTTTGTTGAACACGTCTATCCAAATGTTTTGTGTGGCAAGGTTTTCCACGTCTGGATATGCGTCCCTAGCCAGAACGAGTAGCATTGCGCCAAAATTTTGCACCGGTCCATCTTATGCTGCTTCAATACTCGCAGCCTTGTCTGGGAACATTTTGGTCTGAAATGTCAGGATACCGTTCCTTAATCAGATGCATAATACACATGTCAAGTTCGGCTGGTGCGAAAATACGTGTTGGATATATTCGGCTGCTGGTCCAATAAGGGTTTTGATGCTAATTATTTTCATTTATTCGTGGTTCATTCTACAATTCATGCGTTCTATTTGTTTGAGCTACACGCAAAATTTGTTGTATTTTTAATATATTTTCGTTCAATCATCGGACTCGCATTTCGAGCCTAATTTTGTATGCAAGTCTGTCGATTGAAATTTCAGTCATGTTTAATTTTCGAAGTTATTTACGCCGAAAAATTATGTTTCACTAATTGTACGAAGAAGCCACAAGTTTCAATCCCGTTTCAGCGTCTAATCATGATGGAGTATTCAGTACTATACGCTCATACCTCACCAGAGCAATTGTTTACTCCGCCCTGCCAGCTTTGACGAGATTGACTGCCCGTCGCCGCAGTTCTACATTTTTCATTTTCGTGGGGCGACACCCGTCGCTCTTTTCTGTTCATTTCTTGGGGTGACACCCGTCACCCCGCGTGGATTTGTTTCATCGCATCGTATTTCTGTTCCCTGTGTTTTTGTGTCCTTCTCATTTCTTTAAGTTACACTAGGTATGGCTTTTTTCCCCACGATGGGGAAAAAACGCAAAAAGGACACCGACCCATGCTCGCCAACGGACTCCGACTCGGAATTTCCTCCACTCACAACGCCTGGCGACCATAGCGCGAACACGGACTTGGCACCTGATGCCCAACCTCTCGACACAACCATTGATGACCCACGCCGGACAATTCCCCTTGATGACGCCATGGAAGCCCTTTGCGCCTCGCCGACCCCTGCTCGTCCCAAGACCACGACCTCGCCTCGCAATCCAGACCAGACCATCACTCTTCACGCCGCTGACCCACGCTCGAACCAGACCACGCCCTCCCAACCTGAACCCATCCAGCCCATTGAACCCTACCTCGACAGTGCTGGCTCTTACATTGTAGTCAAGCCTGTCGAGGAATCCGTTTCCTTCCGCCGTATCAACGTTTTCTGGCCGACTAAACAACTCCTTGCCATCTGCTCCCTAGCCAATCCCGACATTGAAGCCCCTGCGAACGGAACCTTGGTCATTAAAACCCAATCCCGAGCCCAAACCAAAGTCCTCCTCCGCACCACCACATTTTGTGGAAAATCCGTCACCATCACTCTCCATTCCAACCGCAACACCACCAAGGGCACCGTCTTCGCGCCTGAGCTCCGCTTCATGTCTGAGGCAGATATTCAGGCGGAGCTCGGGCCGGAGGGGGTGACCCACGTCCGCCGCATTACCTCCTTCAAAGACGGCCAGAAACGTGATACGAGCCTCCTTGTCCTTACCTTCAATTATACCACTCTTCCCAAGACCCTCCTCGCCGGCTACATCCGATTCCAAGTCCGTGTCTTTATTCCCAATCCTTTCCGCTGTTTCAATTACCAGCGCTTTGGGCATGGCAGTAAGACTTGTCGCCAAACAGCCCGCTGCCCAAAGTGCGGCGAACCACCTCATCCCGAATCCACCTGCTCCAAACCTGCCCACTGCCTCAACTGCAACACATCCGATCACCTGACCACATCACCCCTCTGCCCAGTTTGGCGCAAGGAGAAGGAGGTCTGCGCTGTGAAGGCCACGACCGGGGAGTCATACCCCAGGCCCGACGGTCTGTCGAAGCCACCTCCCCGTCAACGAAAACGTATGCTCGTGGGGGTAGCGGCCACCGTTGCTACCCCCACACGTCGCGTCAACACTACTTCTGCCTCGATTCAAACAGACATGATTCCCGGTTTAGCTCCTCTAAAAAAAACTTACTCCACTGACCACACCAACACAAACCACCCTGGCTCCCAACACTCAGACCACTCCGACACAAACCACCCTGGCTCCCAACACTCAGACCACTCCGGCTCCAAACAAACGGACCACTCCAGGGAGGAGTGATAGACCCGCAGTCACTCCGCTGCGGGAGCAAATTCTCGTTCCCCGTCAACGGGCCGCCGGTCCGGCCTGGCTTGTCCAGCGCCGGCCGGCGCCCACGTGACCCGACGAACTCCCAGCCGGCGGGCATCCCCCGCGGCAGTGACCGGCCGACGTGAGCCGGCCGCCAAGGTCACCGGTCGGTCGGACGGTTCAGGCGGGTCAACCGCCGCCGGACGCACCCATCCCACATGCCCGCCCGAGCTGCAATCGTGGCTGCGCCAGGCACCGAAAGGTGCCGACAAATATTAATTCTCACCAATGTTCATATTTCTCCAATGGAACTGCCGTAGTTTGATCTCCAAATGGGCAGAAATGAAGGCTTTCTTTAGCTTACTCACTCCGATTCTTATTGCACTACAGGAAACCCGATTCTTACCCACCGATACATATAATTTCAATCTTTTCAATTACTCGCTGTACCGTCACGACGAGGTCCGTGGTCCTCATCGCAGTGGCGGTACAGCACTTTATATGAACAATGATTTTACACATACACAAATTACACTTAATTCACCTTTACAAGCAGTAGCTTGTACTCTACGTTTACATGGTAGGAATATAGATGTATGTTCCATTTATATTCCATCACACACCGACAACACACATCTTTTGACACAAGTAGAAAACCTGATAGCACATTTCAAGAACCCTTTCATATTACTTGGGGATTTTAATGCACATAGTCCAACCTGGGATAAAGCACGTACACATGAAGACACTCGCGGCCACAGCATTTAACAAATTTTAGACCGACATAACTTAGTACTACTTAACACCGGAGAACCAATATTTTTTCACCTTGGACATAATACAGAAACAGCTATTGATTTATCAATATGCTCTCCGAGCCTGGCCAACGATTTTGACTGGACCATTGACACCGACATTCATGACAGCGACCACTACCCCATCAAATTAATACCCACATTTTCAACTGCAACTGATACCACACCCAGTTTCATCCCACGCTGGAAAATTTCGAAGGCCGATTGGACAACATTTCGGGAACTTTCCATATTCAATACAACCCCAACTTTTCTCCCGTCGAAAACATCATCTTAATTACAAATACACTTTTCGAGACAGCTTCCACGACTATTCCATTAACAAAACCTTTCACCAAAAGAACAACAGTACCTTGGTGGTGTCCCGAAGTAGCAGCAGCCATCGCAGTTAGAAAAAGAGCATTTAGAAAATATCTTAGACATCCAGATTCACACAATTTACTTCATCGAAACCAGGAACGAGCTCGAACACGCCGCATCATCCGCGATGCTAGGCGCCGTTCATGGTCTTCATATTTGCAACAACTCACCTCTCAAACACCTTTAGGCAAAATCTGGCAGTTAATCCGCCGGTTGTCTGGACGCACCCCATTTAAATCACTTCCGGCCATCAAAATCCAAAATACCACAATTACAGACCCACAAACAATAGTAAATACAATAGCGGACACCATGGCCCACAATAGCTCCGATAGCAACTACAAACCGGGATTCTTATCAAATGCACAACACACTTTTCACACCGATTTAGCACAATTCGATTCTGACAACACTGAAACATACAATACCCCTTTTCAAATTTCAGAACTGGATACTGCAATTTCCTCCGCCGGTAATACTTCTGTAGGTCCCGATAATTTGCATTCTTCTTTTTTCAGACATTTATCCGATGACACGAAACATTGCATCTTACGAACATTTAATTAATTATGATCAAGTCATACCTTCCCCGAATCCTGGAAGGAAGCCCTCATAATTTCTATACCAAAACCCGGCAAAAATCACAGCAACCCCAACAATTTCAGACCCATCACCCTCACCAGTTGTACAGGAAAACTTTTGGAACGTAGGATTATAAAAAGACTGACCTGGTACCTAGAAACAAATTCTCTTTTATCTCCAATTCAATGCGGCTTTCGTCATGGACACAGCACAATAGATCATCTCATTCGATTAGAAACCGACATCCGCCTTGGTTATAAAAAACACGAACACACCATCGCAGTATTTTTAGACATTAGTAAAGCATATGATATGGTATACAAAACCGCATTAATTTCCAAACTTCTTCACATCGGCGTCAAAGGAAATTTAGCTCATTATTTGATAGGATTTTTGTCTGGTTCTCGTCATTTCCATCTCCGGTGCCGATCAGCGATTTCCGATCCACATTTTCTTCAGAACGGATTACCACAGGGGAGTTGTATTTCACCAGTATTATTCAACATCATCATTAATGATATTTTCGATAACATGCCTGCCAATCTATCATACTCGCAATTTGCGGATGATAGTGCGATTTGGTGTTCCGGCAAAAATTATGAACATTGTTTAATTCGATTACAAAACGCACTTGACCGAGTATGCGAATGGTCCCTAAAGTATGGCTTCCTTTTTTCGGCCACAAAATCAGCAACACTGTTATTTAGCAAATCGACACCCTGCCCGAACCCAGACACACCGCTTGACCTCGGTAACAACAACATACCTTTTGTAAATTCATTTAAATTTCTAGGCATTATTTTTGATCGCAGACTATCCATGTATCAACACATCAAACACGTTCAGACCAAATGTTTTCACCGACTCAATTTATTTCGCTGTATTACTTCTTCCTCATTCGGAGCCAATAGTCATACGCTTTTACATCTCTACAAATCCTTAGTTCTTCCCATCATAGAATATGGGTCGCTAGTCTACGCCGGTGCCAGTACCTCCGCTTTGAAACATTTGGACACCATACAAAATAAATTCATCCGTTTAGCCCTCGGTGCAATGACCACGTCTCCCATTACTTCTTTACAAATCGAATCAGGAATTCCACCATTAGCTCTCCGAAGAATTGAACAAACACTCAGGTATGCCGCAAAAATTCAATTTAGAGAACACCACCCCACACACGCATCTTTACAAATTCTCCCAAATCTACACCACGAATATTTAGGTCCCGCCGAAAAGCGAACCGGCCTTACCATAGCTTTACGCATTAAAACATTTTCTACACAACTCCAATGCAACATTCCACATATTACTGCTCTTTCTTCACCAACTACATCACCGTGGCAGATGACCGAAAGACATATTTTCTATCTCACCACCACTCCAAAATCACAGCTTTGTCCAGAATACGCCAAACAAAAATTCCACCAGTTTCGTTCTCGTTATCGCCATGTTCCTTTTGTTTTCACCGACGGATCCAAAGACGCAAATTGCACAGGAAATGCCATTGTTTCAGGTACACACACAAAACAGCATCGCTTACCAGACGGGACATCCATTTTCATCGCCGAATTGCACGCCATTCTCACTGCCCTTCGCTATGTTCGCAACCGTTCAATTTGTCACCCCATGCGCCATGTCGTCCTTTGTTCCGACTCAAAATCTGTTCTTCAATCTCTTTCTTCACTTTCCTTTTCACACCATTGCCATATTTCCATTTATGACATACTTGAAACACTTCATCTGATGGGCATGAAGGTACCCAGGGTAAATAATTCCTGTGGGTGCCCAGTCACTGTGGCATCCCAGGAAACGAGGAAGCAGATCATTTCGCAAAACAATCATTACAATTACCACACATCACAGAAATCCCACCACATTTTGACGCCATCAAATCAACAATACGACAGAACATTCGACATTTTTGGAACCAACAATGGACTGAAACCACAAACTACACACAATTACGTCTCATCAAACCTGTCATCGAAAACTGGACCACATCATATAAAAAAACAGACAAGAAGAAAAATTTCTGTCACGGCTCCGCATAGGTCACACTTTTCTCACCCATCGATATATTTACACTGCTTCACTACGACCTTCATGCCCATCATGCAACACTCATCTTACAGTTTCACATATTCTCCTACACTGTCAACGTTACCATGACCATAGAAAAACACTTACCAACTACTGCCGTACACACAACATCCCCTTTTCTTTACCCACACAATTAGGAGATCAGCACCCTTTCCTCATCAATCTACTTTTCATTTTTCTCCGAAAAGCCAACTTGCTTCAAGAGTTATAAACTGACTGTCATAACATAAATTTTAATTCATTCTACTCACGGAACGAAATGGCCTGAGCAGGCCGAAGTGCCCAACCCAACAAAACTGAAACAGCGTCTAATAATCGACTAACGCACACAACAAACAGCAAACATACAGCGACATTGTACGCTTTTACGACAAAGCCCAATCGGTGGTCAACATGGGAGAGGCTTTCGAAAAGGATTTCAGGTAGCCTGGACTCACGGCTTTCTCGTCGAGGTGCCGATAACCCGGTAGATGACTACCGGCTACCGGTGGTGACGGCTATCCAGCTTTGTGCTGACAGCTGCTGTGACCCTGGGTCAGGTCACCAGACGTGGTGATGGCTCGACCACGGCTGTCGGTCGCCAGATGCTGATGCCAGATTGTTGGATTTCCTCGGTCTTGTCTTCACCTCGCGGCAGGTGACAGGTGCAGCAGTCGTCTCTCTACAATGGCAAAGGGCGGCAGCCGGGCGCTTACCGGGCTGGCCACGTAAATTCAGTGCCTCAGCTCAGGGCAGCGTGGCATTCCACCATCGTCGACAACTCCTCAGCGACTCCTGAGCGCTGGGGGTCTCCATCCACACATCACTGATCGGCGGTCGTACTACATAGCCCGCCACACCCGGCGGAATTCACGAGGGTCAATGGGCCGACCATCGGCACATAGACGCTGGCTCGGCAGCTTGGCGCGCCGTACCGGTACAATTATTATTAACAGGGGTGCTGGGCACCACTTAGTTTTGTTCAGCACCACTCACGTTTTGAAAATTCAACATTGGGCCTCTTAGGATGCATGGAGGAGCTGTAGTTTCATATTGCCAGCACTATGCAAAAGCGTAACTTGTTGCATTCAGAGTACCACGGAAGCAGCTGCGCGTACTGTACCATTAGCACCAGACAATAATTGAAATTATAGCGCCGCCTGGAGCAATTCCAGCACCACGTAGAGTGTGGTGTGGTGCTATCAAGTGGGGCGGCCAGGATTTTCCCAAGGGAGTGCCCGACGAAAAAAACGTGTGATGAAATAGAGAAAGCTTCCGTCGCACGAAGCGCGAGGACAATTTATGGCGTTGCATGGAGCAAATCCCAAAATTTCCTGTTTGATCTAGTGTATTTTTGGGTGCTAAGGGAGGGGGCTACCGGCACACGCTTGGCTGCGCCTCTGGTGCTATCGCAGTAGCGGGAAGCAAAAGAGCGACCACAATCGACACTCCTTTGCACGTTTTCAACCTTGCTATTTCTGCAGCGCCGATGGCAACTTCGAGGTGACGCTGGCCACCAAGGCAACCCTCTTCTACAACGGGCTCGTCGAGTGGAAACCGCCGGCCATCTACAAGTCGTCGTGCGAGATCGACGTCGAGTACTTCCCATTCGACGAGCAGACCTGCGTCATGAAGTTCGGCAGCTGGACATACGACGGAAAGCAGGCTAGTCGGAGATGCGCAGTGGAGTGACTTGGTGCATAGAGCGTTGTGGGGGAGAGGAGGTCCGGAGCTGCTAATATCTCGGGATGTTCAAGGGCACGGAGTGTGGAATATTTTCAGGGTAGGTAAGTGTCCGGGTAATTGCAAAATGCAAGACTGACAAGGCCACAGGTCAAACCATCCCCGGGGTAATATGGGTCAGCAGATTATAGTCGCCAAAATATGAGAATCTTGATCATCCCACCAGAGTTGGTTCGAACGTCTGATATTTCTCCAGCTTGTTATTTGGAAGGTGACATCAGAACTATTCCCTACAATTGCTCAACAGTCAGTAATTCGATGTAATTCAATAAGTATGTAATTCAATGTAATTCAATAAGTATGTAATTCAATGTAATTCAATAAGTATGTAATTCAATGTAATTCAATAAGTATGTAATTCAATGTAATTCAACCAGTAATTCAATGTAAACAGCAACACCATCCGCCCAGGCGTCGATACTGGTTGGCTGAATGCGAAACGTCAGCTTTCACTTTGAATGCCGATATATAAAATTACACGAAAATCCTACGAATTATTCCTATGTACAACGCACAATTACATTTCATTGTGCATAGCTTTTATAGTCGAACTGACAAGGGAGGAAAACACTGCCTTCCCTACATCCACTAACCGTACTAATAACCGAAATTTTGCGTTGGCTGCATTTTGCTTTGTAATTGATTACCAACAATGCACCATACAAACACAGCACTGCAAAATGATTCATGCAAGATTTTGCAAAATGTGGCGTTCATGTAGCTCCATGGCACGTGCCCTTTTCTGTCATTACTTCCTAGTCAGCTGCCAATTCCTTCGCAACCTCAGATGCCGGATCAGTTATTCAGTTCGGAAGGCTGTGCGGCCATCTCTTCCCTCAAAACCTATCCTGCCACTTCTCCAATCACCTTCGTCGCCCAGGCGACGAGTATTCTATGGGTGAGGTGCCCGTCTCACAATCTAAATATTGTGGGATCGAGTCCTACCTGTTCTCTTCGCCCGCGACCAATCGGCGTGAGAGATTGGCGACGCTATACGTCTCAACAGTCGACGTGTCGTAAAGCCAATAACCACCACCACCTCTGTCGCCCGGCACCTCCGAGCCGAGCTATGACGGTCGACGCCGTGCCGTTACCGACGATCGGACTCGGGCCGGATCAACGGCTCCGACGACGTCCCGCGCGTCGGAGCCGACAATTACGCAGAGAGGGGGGCGGGGTGCTGTGCGCGGCCGGCGGCGGGTCGGGCGCGCGCCGCGCCCACCCAGGCTAATGCACGCCGTCCCTCCGGCCATCCATTATACACTCCGCGTTGGCTCGGGATGGGATGGGGTGGAGGGCGGTGCGTCTTTCCAGGCTGGCGAAGTTAGCGCCAGACTAGCCGGATGACGGGCGGCCACCTCTCTGCCGGCGCGGTCCGGGATGCTCGGCACCGACCCGCTGCCCGGGGAGTGGGGTTGGAGGTCGGTGTACGTGGCGTTGCTGCTGGTGGGATCCGAAGGATGAGAGAGGGAGCCCTTGGGCCAACTTGTGGAGTGGTGACGCACGCAACTGAACGTTAGTATCTAAATATATGTATATGCATATATATATATGTATGTATGTATACACCCAGATGTATATATGCATACATCTCGAAAGCACTGAAACGTCCGGAAATAAGAGCTAGTCGAACATGATTTGAGGCAGTTGGATTTTGTCAAACTGCTACGGAGATCCGTTCATTTAAGATGCATTTTACCTGTGGAGTTTTCCTCGAACTACCGCTCTGGAGACCAGCGAGGACGATTTGTCAAGTGTATTTTGTTTAATGAAGCATTTACCGCCATCCGTGTTCACACAATGTCGGCTGTTATAAAGTTATCCGAACACTTACCAGTCAACAGCGATTCTGTTGTATCGAACGACAGTGAACATGTCAGGTGGACTTGCGACATTTCGAGGAGGAAGTTGATGCTGGAGAGGTGAAGATTGACATTTAACATTGCAGGTGGACTTGCGACATGTGGAGGAGGAACCTAATGCTGAAGAGGTGAAGATTGGGGTTGATCTAACCGGATTCTACCTGTCCGTGGAATGGGATATACTGGATGTTCCCGCAACACGGTAAGCTTAAGCAATAGTTTCCGTTGTTGCAGCGGCTGCCTGGAGCGGAGATATAAATGTTCTCGAGTCACGTGGTCTCGCCATGCCTCGGAAATAACAGATGCCTAATCCTGACACATTTTAAAGTTTATTCTGGTGTTTTGGGCGCTACGTTAACATGGTTGCGTTGCTGTAGATTAAATGTATATAATAAAATCGTCCTGTCTCCATCTTTGATTTTGTGCTAGTTGCGATGGTGCCTTTACATGCAGTTCTCTGCTTGGCACCCATCCATACAAAATTATGGCCTTTGCGAACAATTCTAGAAGAGATAAAAAGCAGACCGTTTGTTGTGCTATTTAAGATCACCCCACCACTCGAGTGTAGCATTCCCATCACAGCAAGACATGTGTTCTCGAAATCATCTAACATGTAATGGAAATTCACGGTGAATATAGGGAGCTGCATGACCTCTGTGGTCGATGCGCCCCTAAACACCAATAACTAACTAACAGTAAATATCATGAATTTCCGCAATGCCGGTGGTGTTGTTTTCAAGTGCGCACCATTTCTTCGACAGTCACGAGAAGTTCTACACGTGCTGCAACGAGCCCTACCTCGACATCACGTTCAACATCACCATGCGGAGGAAGACACTGTTCTACACCGTCAACCTCATCATCCCCTGCATGGGCATCTCCTTCCTCACCGTGTTGGTCTTCTATCTACCCTCGGACAGCGGCGAGAAGGTACACAATGCGTCTGTTGCTGCAGCACGCCAACTCCTAAGTTTCATGCGACGAAATCAAAGTTTATCACGAGCCTCACGTCGCACACGAGATTGTGCGGCGCGGTGACCACAATGACCTGCGCGCGAGCGAGCTTCGGCGTTGAACTGCTGAGCAGGGCCTGGTCCACCGCGAATGCGAATTGGCTTCTCAGGCTGCATTAGTCTGTCACTTTCCCGGCAGCGGCGTGCCACGTACCGGTTGCTGGTGTCCAAGCGGAACCAGAACACGACAGCGTGAAATTTCGCGGTGATTTCCGAGCGCCAAGTGCTGTTGGCTCTCGGCACATTTGGTCGTTTGCCATTGGAGTGTAGCACGTTCGGCCGGCATTGTCGTCCATCATGCGCAGCGGCTGGCTGGTAAGCGGCCGAAACAGATCGTCAGTCCCCGATAAAGCGCATCAAGGCCGCTCGACTCGCCGTTCGACATGGACGAACGGACGGAGGTCGTTTCTATTATGTGCACCAAAATTGATGTGTCTAAGACAGAATTCCTTTCATGTTGGGAAATACTGACTTGGCATAATCTAGCATGGCCTAACCAAACTTAACCATCCTCGTCCTTCACCTGCAACTGAATCTTCAGCTGATGCGTTATGGCAGCCAATTAACTCTTGCAGCGAGGAATACTTTTCCACCCCACGCAGTGCGTGAGAGTGGAGTCAAATTGGCCTCCCTTCACTAACTTTTCATCCAAGCATGATAGATAGATGCGATGAAATGGATTTGGATAGATGGGATAGAAGGGATAGATGCGATGATGGCTACCTCCTTCAACTCCTGTAGTTACTTGAAACATTTTCTATATCTTTCTTGTTTGGCGTTCCATGTTAGGTCAAGCAGGTTAATGTCGGATTGTAGTCAGTCCCCAGGCTTCGCCGCACTTTCCGGACCCTGGCCGTAAAACAAATGAGATTTCGAGCTGCAATATTCATGGTATGCAAACTGACGACTTAGTCAAGCATAGATGGCACACGCAAAGGTCAAGGGCATCGATTCCATCAAGGTGAAATACTTGGAAGCATGTGATGTACTGTTGAAGATGACAATTGTCTAAACACATGGCGGTCAGGGAAAGGTAGTGGGTGCTACGGAAGCAATATCAGGTTTTCAACCAATTTTGATACTTCTAAAAAACACTTTCTTCAAAATTTTCGAACAAGTTACAAAGCAAAAATTCCGAATTTCAATTGAAATATGTGTACGCCAGTTGCATGATAAATGAACGCGGTGCGCAAAATTTTCCTGGTTTTGTTATCTCTACTTCGTAATACTCCGCATCTTAGTGTGCAGAGCGCACAGAATGCATGTAACTTGGGGCCGTTTCAGGCCATATCTTATTGGCCTGACCTGATAGTAACTTGAACCGTGACACGCTTCTTAGGAAACTCAATTTGACATCACATATATTCCAAAGTTTGGAAATATTGCTTAGTGGCAAGGCTATGCCCAACGAAAAACTTTGTCTGGCTAAACCCTTCATTTTACATTGGCACCTAATTTTATTTTACATGGTCATGCTTTGTTTTTTTCATTTTCCTTTGATCATTGGTACCTGCACCCATTTCACTTTTCACTGCATTTTGCATGTTTTGCCTGCACATTTTTTTTACAATGTACACATAACCGGACTGAGACGAGGTAGTGACCTTCGATCGTGACCCTAAAATATTTGTCCACCCAAAAATCAACATTTAATTTTTTACCTTTTCATAATTTTGAGTTTCAAATTTTCTTTAATTTTAATTCTTATAATGGGTAGAGCGGACCGCAAATATTGTTTGAAGTCAACTTCCCCTCATAAATAATGCTTACCTTAGCCATAATCTTCGATGTTAGCATTAATGGGCAAAGATGCAAAACTAATACGTCATCAAAAAACGAAAAATCATAAATTTATGCGGTACATTTCGTTGCTAAAGATAGGCAAACGCTGAAAGATTCATTCAAATATCTTTATCCGTTAAAGCGTGACGACTGGTTGAATTTTTTTTGGAGGTGACCTCACTTGACCTTCAATAACTCGTTGACCATAGGAGACCTGATCTCAAAATTTTCACACAACATGCCAAATTGACGTGAAAAAGGTGTGCACAGTTTCGGCACGCTGCCCCGCGTCGTTTTTTTTTCACTATCCGCGAAAAACATCACGAGGCGTAAAAAGACCCCCGAGACAGGGCGGGTTTGCCCAACGAAATAAAGTTAGCGAGTTAGGCACTGATGTCGATTTGGGTACGTCAGCAACAGTCTAGTGGGTTATTCAATCCAACATCAGTCGGCGGTAGTACTTACAGGGTGGCAGTCACGGCGGCCGTCACCTTGCAAGTCAGCAGTCTGACAAGTCATCAGTCTCACAAGTTATCAGTCTCACAAATCATCAGTCTCACAAGCCATCAGTCTCACAAGTCACCAGTCTGACAAGTCACCAGTCGGCGGTAGTACATACCTACAGCATGGCCGTCACAGAGGACATCATCTCATAAGTCACCAGTCTCACAAGTCATCAGTCTCACAAGTTATCAGTCTCACAAGTCATCAGACTCACAAGCCATCAGTCTCACAAGTTATCAGTCTCACATGTCATCAATCTCACAAGTCACCAGTCTCACAAGTCACCAGTCTCACAAGTCACCAGTCTCACAAGTCATCAGTCTCACAAGTCATCAATCTCACAAATCATCAGTCTCACAAGTCACCTCACAAGTCATCAGTCTCACAAGTTATCGGTCTCAAAAGTCACCAGTCTCACAAGTCACCAATCTCACAGGTCATCAGTCTCACAAGTCACCAGTCTCACAAGTCACCAGTCTCACAAGTCACCAGTCTCACGAGTCATCAGTCTCACAAGTCATCAGTCTCACAAGTCATCAGTATTACCAGTCATCAGTCTCACAAGTTGTCGGTCTCACAAGCTATCGGTCTCACAAGTCACCAGTCTCACAAGTCACCAGTCTCACAAGTCATCAGTATCACAAGTCATCAGTCTCACAAGTCATCTCACAAGTTATCTGTCTCACAAGTCACCAGTCTCACAAGTCATCAGTCTCACAAGTCATCAGTCTCACAAGTCACCAGTCTCACAAGTCACAAGTCTCACAAATCACCAGTTGGCGGTGGTGGTACCTACAGCATGGCCGTCACGGAGGCCGTCATCTCACAAGCAGAAGTGGACTCTGTGGGGTGATTTTGTTGCGATTCATTGAAGGCAAATTGGCCTGACATTCTGTGCATATCTTGGGCTTGTGCTGGTTTGTAGGTGGGCTCTCTTTTGGGCGCGTTTTATGTTCACATCATGTCCGTTAACCAAGTTGTGACTTGCCTCTGATCATAGCCTGAAGCCTTTCTCCCATATTTATAGCAGACATACTCCACTTTTACCTTTCTCCCATATTTATAGCAGACATACTCGACTTTTACCTTTCTCCCATATTTATAGTAGACATACTCCACTTTTACCTTTCTCCCATATTTATAGCAGACATACTCCACTTTTACCTTTCTCCCATATTTATAGCAGACATACTCCACTTTTACCAAACAGACATGATTCGGCATTGGGGTGCGTCTGCGGATTTTTTTTTCTTCGATAGCACAGAATCCGTTGCATTTCAAGCCTGCATCGCACCCTTAGTTCACGAGTGGTTTACGGGACTTGTGATGCATGACGTAGGCTGGCGAACGGACCGTCGTACACAGGTGAAGTCAAAGAGATCAGCATTCCCGATCTAAAGAACACAAACGAATTGCCGGTCCATCATCCGTTTAGGAGAAAGTGTCAAGTTGATTGCTAATAGATGGGTTGGAAAACCCAAGATCACATCGGTGATGGGCACTAACTAGATCGGTGTCCTTGTGCTGTTTATGTCATGGGAACTAGTGTCTGACTTTCAGTGGTGGTCATGCAGGTGTGGCCATGTAAAATGCATCCATGTCTCAATCATTCACGTTTATCGAGACTGTGCACTTTCCATCTGACTCCTCCGGGCCGTCGGTCTCTCATGCCAGCCTCACTTCGCAGCCCGGGTCCGACTGTGATCCAGCCCGGGTCGAACTGTGATCCATCCCGAGTCGAACTGTGATCTAACCCGGGTCCAACTGTTATCCAGCCCGTGTCCAACTGTGATCCAGCCCGTGTCAAACTGTAATCCGGCCCGGGTCCAATTGTGATCAAGCCCGGGTCCAATTGTGATCAAGCCCGGGTCCAATTGTGATCAAGCCCGGGTCCAATTGTGATCCAGCCCGTGTCCAACTGTGATCGCCGGTAACTGTAATCCGGCCCGGGTCCAATTGTGATCAAGCCCGGGTCCAATTGTGATCAAGCCCGGGTCCAATTGTGATCAAGCCCGGGTCCAATTGTGATCAAGCCCGGGTCCAATTGTGATCCAGATCGGATCGGATCCAATGGTGATCCAGAGGACGCGAGGACGGACCGGGAACGTCGGCCACTGTCGGACTGGACGCTGCGACACTCATGACGAGTGTCGCAGTGACGAGCGTGACCGTAACGGGCGTCGTAGTGACTGGTTCGGTGGAGATGGGTGGCGCAGTGACTTGTGTCGCAGTGACGGTTGGGAGCAGTGGCGAGCATACTCGTAACGGTTGTCGCAGTGGCGGGTTCAGTGGGGATTGGTGCAGCAGTGACTTGTGTTGCAGGTATGGATTCAGTGTGGATTGGTGCCGCAGTGACTCGTGTCGCAGTGACGAACACAATTGTAACGCGTATCGCAGTGACGAGTTGGGGGGGGGTGATCTATGTAGCAGTGACTGTTGGGAACCGTGGCGGGTGTCGCAGTAACTTGTGCCGCAGTGACGGGTGTCGCAGTGACAGCGGCACCCCTCCCAGCCCGGTCGGCAGGCTGGTCACGGCCGTGTTGTGTGTACCGTCGGCAGGTCAGCCTGTCCATCAGCATCCTGCTGTCCCTCACTGTGTTCTTCCTGCTGCTGGCCGAGATCATCCCGCCCACCTCGCTGGTGGTGCCGCTGCTCGGCAAGTTCGTGCTCTTCACCATGATATTGGACACTTTAAGGTGGGTCGACATTCGGTGCTCTCTTGAAAAGGGGAACTACATGGGCAGACGGCTGTCAGTGCAGTTGGCAGCTTTCTGAGAACTGATTTTCATAGAGAACTGCGCATTTCCATATCACATGTGTGAAGCAGTTTGTGTCTTCCAGTATGCAGATGATCTAGATCCGGTAGACATTGGTACATCTGCTTCCATGCGACATTCGCCATCGCCATGATCTTTCACGTTTATATCTCCAGTCGCCAAACGTTTATATACAACATACCGTGAAGTGCTGTGGAGCGGTAAAATGGTGTGCATGCGGCAATAAACTGTACTGAAGGAACGTTGGCATACGAACATTATGTATTTCATCTTCCGATAGACGCCACTGTGACGTCATATTGACGTCATATTGTTTCACTAACTACACCTGCTGGGCCCTACAGCTGCACTTGTGTTTCAGTATATGCGTGACCGTGGTAGTACTCAACATCCACTTCCGGTCGCCTCAAACTCACTCGATGGCGCCGTGGGTGCGGAGGGTGTTCATCCACATTCTGCCGCGACTTCTCGTTATGCGCCGACCCCAGTACAGCACGTACGACCGCCAAAGGTGAGGCGACACTGGCACGATTGCGTCAACATCACCCACCAGTCGTAACCAAGATTATATAATCTTGTTTTGTCCACACGTTGATTTATTTCAGGTGTAGATTCACGGACAAATTAAACTTGGATTTCTGATATTTCAGCACCTTCATTCGAGGGTGGCGTTCATCTTACGGCATGACAGTAATGAAGCGAGTTCGACGAATAGCATTGGGCATGCGGTAGTTCGATCCTGAACGAAGGCGGCAAGTGTGTGCCGGTCCACTGGGACCCTTGGCCAGTGTGTGCCGGTCCATCGAGACCCTTGTCCAATGTGTGCCGGTCCACCGAGACCCTTGGCCAGTGTGTGCCGGCCCACCGGGACTCTTGGCCAGTGTGTGCCGGTCCACCAGAACCCTTGACCAGTGTGTGCCAGTCCACTGGGATCCTTGGTTACCTTACCGAATTCTGGGTCCACCGGAGCAATTGTCCAGGTCACAGTTGCAGCAGCTCCAAACTGTAGGTTACAGCTGCAACCCTCAGCTGCAGCCTGGTCGCATGATACCTGCAGCTTCTCCCATGGGCAACACCTAAGTGTTCAACTTGGGCGAGGATGTACTTCCTCAATATATTTAACCATTCTCGCGCTGGAGCCAACAATCGCTGAACTTTACGCGCTTCTGAGATGCGATGTCACTTAACATTACGATACGGATTGGAACTAGAAATGATAGCGAATGCAAGGCATTCGTTTCCGAGAAAATAAACAGCGGATATATTGATCAGCCGAGAACAGCCAGACTAGGGAACTCCTGAATATGATGCAAACGATGTTGCTGCGTAGCGGCGGTGTCCGCCGTTGCAGAGTATAAAGTGAACGGTGGGGTGGATAGTAGAAAAGTTCATACATGTCGAAGCGCTACGTCTACTGCTAGCTGTCAACGGTAATCATACCGGTCAGTCGGGTCGGGTCGGGTCGGGTCGGGTCGGGTCGGTTCAGGTCGGGTCGGGTCGGGTCGGGTCGGGTCGGGTCGGGTCGGGTCGGGTCGGGTCGGGTCGGGTCGGGTCGGGTCGGGTCGGGTCGGGTCGGGTCGGGTCGGGTCGGGTCGGGTCGGGTCGGGTCAGGTTGCTCATATAAACCTGCTTCGTAATTGCATGAGGTTGCACTCGCTGGGGCCTCGCCGTCACTTGCATAATTATTCAGATGCATACCGGTGACGAGACATGAGAAAAGGTGTGACGGTGATAAGGTGTCATGGTAACGATGCATCACG
Source organism: Ashinkailepas kermadecensis (assembly GCA_034440615.1). NCBI lineage: Eukaryota > Metazoa > Arthropoda > Thecostraca > Neolepadidae > Ashinkailepas > Ashinkailepas kermadecensis. The sequence continues at coordinate 594,976 of JAOTOM010005033.1, forward strand.
GTAACAAGGTGTCAATGAGTCAAGGTAACAAGGTGTCATGTTAACGAGGTGTCATGGCAACAAGGTGTCATGGTAACAAGGTGTCATAGTAATAATGTGTCACGGTAACAAGGTGTCAAGGTAACAATGTGTCATGGTCGCAATGTGGCATGGTAAAAATGTGTCATGGTAGCAAAATGTCACGTAGCAAGTTGCCAATGCCACGCGGTCTCATAATAACAAGGTGACATGGTAATAAGGTGGCATGGCAACAATGTGTCATGGTAACAATGTGTCATGGTAACAATGTGTCATGGTCGCAATGTGGCATGGTAAAAATGTGTCATGGTAGCAAAATGTCACGTAGCAAGTTGCCAATGCCACGCGGTCTCATAATAACAAGGTGACATGGTAATAAGGTGGCATGGCAACAATGTGTCACGGTAACAATGTGTCATGGTAGCAACGTATCATGGCAGCAAGGTGTCAAGGTAATAAGGTATCATAGTAACAAGGTGTTAAGGTAACAGGATGACAAGGTAACACGGTGTCGCGGTAACGAGGTGCCATGGTAAGACTGTGTCATGGGAGGTAAGCATCACGACAAAACACCTCCAGGAGAGTTTGTGCAACCCTGCTGGGGGCCGAGGACATTCAACACAAACCTGCTTGGGGGTTAATGCACGCATTGGCCACGAGGCTCCCAAGCATTGTGGAAGACGCCTTCATCTGGAAACAAGGAACCCTTGTTGAATCTGAAGGACGTAGGGGGCTATTGTAGATGAATATTGCCGCGCCGGTATTCCTCGTCACAGGTGCACAAAACAACACTCCTGCCGAAGGGCAGCAGGCAAGGAAAGAGGAATCGAGATGCACCGCTCCTGTAATACATGATGAAAGCCAGCCTCACGGAAGTTCATTGGTGGGCGGAAGGTTAATATTACAGGGGTAAAGCAAAAGCTAATGTCGATTTATAGGAACCGTCACACATATCATCATCATAGACAAATGCGAGGTTGAGACAAAAACAACTATGTTGATTTGTTTTTTTTCGCAACACGATATGCCCGGCCTGGCATGAGCTCCAAAGTTTGTAGCCATGTTTTCATATTCTTGACTTCACCCTTGTGCATTGTACGTTTTGAGTTTGAATCAGTAAAGACATGGCATTTTCACCGTAAAATGCACACTTTATGGTGGACTTTGAGCCGTTTATGGACAGCAGCCTTGAATGGACTCGGGTAAGCCTATATGTATGTCCAAATCCTGGTCAATCACATTCCTCTTAACCCGATTTGAATTTTGTTCTGGTGTAAGATACAGCGAATGCGCGGCGCTCAGCACCGATACGTTAGGCATTATTCGCTAGAAAACGAAGAGGTAGAACCTCACTATTTTCCGTGGCTTATCATTATGGATGGAAAAGCCCCGGGGACTTGGTGTTTTTGTGGCTATGAAGTTCTGCATTGTACATGTCGTAACTAATTGATTTATGACCAGGCGGATGTGATAATCTACCTCTAAAGTCGAGTTTGTTGTCCTCTGAAGAGTCGAAGTTTGTCTTGTCTGTTACCGTGTCGAGCTGTATCAACGCCAGCTCTCATGTGGGTCGCCTTTGTCAGGTGGGCCACTATGCATACGTCGGTATCATCCAAAGTTTGCCTGGAACGTAACTAACCCAGACGCGCCAGACGTCATGCTTCATCTTTCCCTGGCTCGAATGCTCCGACAATGTCAGTTCAGTCAAGATCCAAACCGCAATCGATACCCAAGGCTGCAGTTGTCAGCATGCAAATCGCATTGCATGCAGACCTCGGCATGCAAATTGTGTGAACCTCAAGGTAGTGTAAAGGGCTGAGGTGAGGTCAACGAATGCGATGTAAAAATGATCGAATAGTCTCCATTTTGATCCAATGCACGTGGATACAATTGGATTTCAAAGACATTCGAGACTCACGAAGCAGCTGGGTGGTTCATTGCAGGCTAAACGTGAGCCCGACATAGCTCATTGTTCAATTCCTTTCACATCGTGTAGTTTTGCCGTCTCGTCATGTTTCCATTTTGATGTGACAGGACAGATAATAAAAATAGGTAATTTCAACACTGGACTAGGCAACGTCTAAGAATGAACTGGCATCGATACAGTTATGATGCAAAATTATTATTAATGCAAGTATCTAGTGCTGAACAGTTATCGTGGTTAGGAACTCGAGTGCATATGAAGAAATCATGTGTTCGTTTTCTACGAGGAAGTGTACCCGATCGATATATTACTCCGAGTTCAACTGCGTAATTTTCTGCGTAGAAGTGGTCGTCATTGATCTCCATGGACGGGAAATAGAGTCGAGCTCATCAATGCCTACACTTGCTGCCAGATACCAAGTTCCCATCTAAAGTTCGCTATCCTTAACCTCCAGCAGCAACTGTTCGCTCTTATCTTGATGAGGATCTGCTGAAAATCAGGTCAAGAGGATTCGAATGCGCTTTTCCTTATCCTTTTAATCATCCGGCAGCACCAACTTCTCGAGCGGTACAGGTAAAAAGAGATAGATGCCTCTCTAGCCGAGCATAATACGCGAACCGGCTGGAAATTGGACGAATTACCTGTTCGATTAACATTCTGTTGCTTGAGATGTGGATCGTCTATTTTAAGCTCAGTACGCATACTGCAGCCACCTACAACATCTGCAGGGCATATAATCACGTAAATAACAAAGTTGGAGGGTGACCATTACAATATCGACCTTACCAAGAGGCTACCGCGTCTGATATTAGGGATTTGTCGCCAGCACTGCTGTCTATCAGTATCCATGAAGACAAAAATAATAACTACTGTATGTTGTGCGGTGTGCGATGTTGAACTGCATACTCATCGCTTGTAACGTGGGCTCTGCGCGGCATTCGTGTCATACAACGTGATTGTCCCTGAAGGAGCTCCATGGAGACATTGTGATTCGTCTGACTGGCAACGTCACAATATCAACGGAGATCATGTCTCTGGACTCCAGAGGCGTATCTGGAAGAAGGTCGTATCTTGAACGGTCGCTCCCGGGATCTACCACTGGTCATGTTCCAGTTCCATTACAGCTTGTCTGACGATCTAGTTCGTGCTCCAGAACAGACATTGAGGTTTTTTTTAAAGAGACATTTAAGTATACTTAAGATAAAAAATCCTGCATCAACCAAATTGCCAGACGACACATGATCCTGGACACATGAACGTCGGCCTATTCACAAACGACATGGGTCGTTACAGGAAGTAGGAAGATTTGTCAGCAACATCAACACACGGACTATATCCTCGGAAATGCGCATCAAAGGCTGTTGTTTAGCTCTCGCAGTGCGGGTGAATGTTCTACAACTCGCAGTGCTGAGGTGGTGGTGGTGGTGGTGGGGTGGGGGTGGGGTGGGGTGGTTGGTGGGGGGCATTTGAACACCACTTCCCCCAGTTACTTTTGAGCAAGATAACGAGACGCGGCAAACGACATTATGTAGCTGCACCCTTGAACGCTTAGACTGACTTGATGCGTTTTTCCATCTCTTTTGAATGACATTTCTGGTCAGATCGAACATGCCAATATCGGCGTTGCTGTCGCTCACCCAAATCTTTGCTCGTAGTTTTAGAACACTGGTCGCAAAACATGTGATTTTGTACTTCAATATTGATGATATGGTATAATATATCTGATAATATGACGCCGATCCTATCAAGATCAAATTCCTGGAAGCATGTCATGAATTGTAGAAGGTAACATTTTTAGAAAAGGTCAGGCTCACGAAGAGGTAATTAGTGCCACCAAAGCAATGCCAAATGTTTTCCACCCTCTTTGGCAGTTGCCGAAAACAAGCAACAAATGTATATATGTATAATGTAACAACAAATGTATAATGCATGCTTTATGTAGGAATTCAAAATATTAAGTAGAATTTCTGGAACTCCAATAGCATAAAAAGTAAAATAGCCGTGTAAAATCACTAGGGCTTAACAATTGTGATTGCCAATAATCGCCATTTTAACCTCCCGAGTGCCTGAGATACATGTACCCTCGTGACATTTCGGGTTATTACTCAGTGACTTGACCTAAGTTTGAAGTAGTGGCACTAAGAACGATCTTGAAGAGCATAATTTGTCTGTATTTGTGACCGGTTTTAAACAGTATTTATTAGTATCAAGATTATGCGCAAAAAAGCAATTGTTTCTATGTTAAGCATTCATTTTTACATCGCGACCTGATCTGAGGTTAAACACCTTGTTCAGGCGAGGCCACGACCTGACTTTGACCCACCCTAGCTCTGGTACCGTGGGAGACAGTGGCTGATGTGTTTGGGGAAATAAGCGTTCATCAATGTCGGAAGGTGTGTCAATTTTATAGCGAAATCGTGCACGGTTGAGGAGTTCTTCTGTAAAACCTCAGGAGGGAGTGTCAAATTCACCCTCGCCCCAACACACTGCGAGGGCTAATTATTGGCTTTGAAATATCCCTCGAGAAAGAGAACTCGCTTGATCCGGAATTTTACAGATTCACTCAGCCAAACTGAATAGGAATTGCCTGGCACTCTAGCATTCCTGGTTAAAAAGCCTGGGCAGCTATCAGCTGTCGCTAATTTTAGAAACAAAATCTAACCGGCCTAAAGGTTTAAAATAACTGGATTGTTGAATATGTGATCCATAGTCACGATTAGCAGCCCACTGTCGGCGTCTGGGGGTCTGTGCATCGCTGAAGTTATGATGCCGTCGGAAGTTTGCAGTCTCCATGGAGTCTGCAGCTCACACTTTGTACGACACTGATGTGGTGTCAAAGTTATTCTGAAGCAATGGAGCATGTGGGGATCAAGAACCATTGACATGCGAAGTATGTGCGAAGGGGTGTGGCATGCGAAGTGCGAAGTGACTTCTTTCATGACGCGAGGTGGAGGGGCGGATTTCCTACCTCGAAAACAAAGGCAGCTGGGAAAATGGAAACTTCGAATGCTGGTGGACTTTGAGATACAATATATTTTGAATGATTGAATGCCTTACTGATTTCAATCGTTCAACGATTTAACCGCACATCAACAAGGTCACAGAGCAAGGTCTACCCAGTCCAATCTGGTTAACCATCTCAAGGCGGGTTTTGTGGGCGCGTTTTGACGTTCCGTGACGTGACTTTACCAGGAATAGTTCCACTCAGAGATCGTAATATCTCACATATAGTCCAATGTGATTTTGGGGCCAACATCATCATTCAGGGTGATGCGCATTTGTTGATGCTCATTCCTCGGTTTTTGAATATCATGTCACCATTCAACATGAAATAAGGCTGACGTCTTTGAGCGTACTCAGTTTCCGCAAAGCCGATTTAAGTACGCAGAGCATCACTTGGCAACGCTGAATTGACTGGTCACCAAACACTACATCACGAAGATTACGTCAAGGTCAAACGAGGCTTATAATACACAATGTGAACCCAGACCAATCCCTGGTTTACATAGCTTAAAGCCGGCCGAAAATGTTGCGTTCCCTAGCTTCGACGCAGAGGCATTGATCACAAAGACAAGTTTTGGGCTTGTCGTATATACGCTAGATCACGAGTACTGTATTGTATTTCAGTACATGCGTGGTATTATGCAACAACAGTCCTCAACGGTTAATTATCGCTTCATCAGCGTTGACATGAAGCCATGTTAATCCAAATATATATATTTGCAGGGCACCTGCGTCCCCTCGATCATAGCATACACCTGTCAATCATAACGGACTTCATTCGTTGATTCATACACCGCTACTAACCATGCTCGTTATGAATCTGGTGGTGGTGCTGGTGTAACCATGCTCGTTATGAATCTGGTGGTGGTGCTGGTGCAATCTGCGAGTACTGAGGATGCGACTCCTCCTGCGGCACACACAGATTCCACGACGTTGCATTTATTCGACTACTACCTAATCAGTCACACAAGTTTGCTTTTAATCCATTTTCATGGCTGCTAAGCATATATGTTCTCTCTCAATCGACTCAGGTAGTGATGTTTTCTGCTTGTACACGGTGCGTGAAGCTGGACAAATAGGCGACGGCTTACTGTCAATATGTTTCCAGGTTGCGTACAAGTATCGGTATGTTATTGTTATTTAGACAATGGCATCGGCCCGCAGTGTTTTGGGACAAAAGATTAACTAACTATACAGAAATGCGGCATGGAACAGCATAGCAATACAGCTATGTAATTATCGAATGGAGCCACTATTGATGTCTGCTGACGTCGCTTGCCATGATTCAGCAAAGCCACTGCTGCTGCTGGAAAATTGCAAATGTATTCAAGTTATCTAATTAATTATGTTTCAAGTCGGATAGGCTCCGACTGCATGAATGCAAGCCCTGCGGTGTTTTGGTCTAGAGTTGCTGCAACTTTCCGAACCAGTCCTCAGACCTGAATTCAAATGCAATGCGGCTTTCAACGAAATATTTCCGAGTTAGTTCTCCCCGCGTCCTCTCGCCCACTCTCACATTATATCACTCTCTCCCTTCCTATCCCACTCCCTCCCTCCCAATCTCCCTCCCTCCCTCCCTCCCTCACTCCCTTCCTATCCCTCCCTCCCTCCCTCCCATCCCCCCTCCCCTCCCTCCCTCCCTCCCTCCCTCCCTCCCCCTCCCTCCCTCCCTCCCTCCTCCCTCCCTCCTTCTCTCTCTCCCTCTCTCTCTCTCTCCCTCTCTCTCTCTCTCTCTCTCTCTCTCTCTCTCTCTCTCTCTCTCTCTCTCTCTCTCTCTCTCTCTCTCTCTCTCTCTCTCTCTCGTGGTTGCCGTCACCGTTATTGCCGCCATGTCCCGTAACGGAAAAATCTCACAAAAACCAGTGAAGCGAACGGCCACGACAAGCAAACGCTTATTGCCACTCGAAGCAGTGGGAATATTGCACGGAGCATGAAACGGCAATGCAACTCCGACACAGAGCCATTCACGTGTTGTATGACCGTCCGGTCCGTCTTACATTGACGTCAGCACACGAGAAATGAACGATCTGGCGTGTACCACCAACTGGAGCTGGATGCCATCGAGTCGTTTTCTGCGACATTTCCGGTACAGCACGCTGTCGATCAATGTCAACATCGTCCACTGCCACAACAGCGGTCGCACAGAGCTGTCGACATCAAGTCTGTGCGGTAAATGCCCTGATGAGATATTATATCACTTCCACTACTATTGGCTCCTTGGCCTGTGCAGACTGCATAGAACTGTTGGTCGAAGATTCTACAGCGACCTGAAGAACAGTGCGTGTCAGCGAACAGTGCGTGTCAGCGAACGGTGCGTGTCAGCGAACAGTGCGTGTCAGCGAACAGTGCGTGTCAGCGAACAGTGCGTGTCAGCGAACAGTGCGTGTCAGCGAACAGTGCGTGTCAGCGAACAGTGCGTGTCAGCGAACGGTGCGTGTCAGCGAACGGTGCGTGTCAGCGAACGGTGCGTGTCAGCGAACAGTGCGTGTCAGCGAACAGTGCGTGTCAGCGAACAGTGCGTGTCAGCGAACAGTGCGTGTCAGCGAACAGTGCGTGTCAGCGAACAGTGCGTGTCAGCGAACGGTGCGTGTCAGCGAACGGTGCGTGTCACGAACGGTGCGTGTCAGCGAACAGTGCGTGTCAGCGAACAGTGCGTGTCAGCGAACAGTGGTGTCAGCGAACAGTGCGTGTCAGCGAACAGTGCGTGTCAGCGAACAGTGCGTGTCAGCGAACAGTGCGTGTCAGCGAACAGTGCGTGTCAGCGAACAGTGCGTGTCAGCGAACGGTGCGTGTCAGCGAACGGTGCGTGTCAGCGAACGGTGCGTGTCAGCGAACAGTGCGTGTCAGCGAACAGTGCGTGTCAGCGAACAGTGCGTGTCAGCGAACAGTGCGTGTCAGCGAACAGTGCGTGTCAGCGAACAGTGCGTGTCAGCGAACAGTGCGTGTCAGCGAACAGTGCGTGTCAGCGAACAGTGCGTGTCAGCTGTCTACTGATACGCCAGCAGGCTTTCGACGCGTCAGCTGTCTATTGAGGCGTCATCTTTCTATTGACGCGCAGGCAGTCTATTGACCCATCAGCAAGCTTTCGATGCGGCAGCTGTCTATAGACGCGTCAACAGCCTATTGTAGTGAAGTCTGTCCTCGTTGGCGGCGTGAAGAGTCTAGGAGGCTCGCGTAGCGATAACGCCCGTTCAAAGTAGGGCGGAACTTATAGCGTTATATTTGCAAATTAGTTCAAGTGAGAGGCCGAAAAGTGACAGGAGCCGACAGCAATTTGGTACCTTCTGTCGACACCACAACAACGATTTACAACAGCAGGTACGATCTGAACGCTCCGGCCGCGCGGTAAGTTCTCTCTGCAATACGTGTCCAGCACCCTCAGCCGGGAGGTGGCCCCACCTTCGGCCGCCGTGATTGGCTACTACATTAGTGACGGAGCGCCATAGCCCGCCGGCGATTGGCTGCACACATTTTGGCACACCTCCGGCCAACATGGCCGGCCACGTTCGACGTCACATCACACGGAAGTGATGCATTCTTGAGGCGTAGCCCGGTATGCAGTGTTTTATCGTGAACGGATGCCGGGTTGGTACCAAAGAGTTTGGGTTTCGCGGTCCAGTCACAATATCATGATAGCAGTCGTCACCACCTGTGGGCTGACTCACTCGGCGCATTCCTGTTGGCTGAGGGCCACAAAACATAAGTACAAATGAACAATGTTACACTATTGACGCGTCAGCTGTCTATTGACGAGTCAGCTGTCTATTGCCGGTCAGCTTTCTATTGACGCGTCGGCTGTCTATTGACGCGTCGGCTGTCTATGGACACGTCAGCTGTCTATTGACGCGTCGGCTGTCTATGGACACGTCAGCTGTCTATGGACACGTCGGCTGTCTATTGACGCGTCGGCTGTCTATTGACGCGTCAGCTGTCTATTGACGCATCGGCTGTCTATTGACGCGTCGGCTGTCTATTGACGCGTCGGCTGTATATGGACGCGTCGGCTGTCTATTGACGCGTCAGCTGTCTATTGACGCGTCGGCTGTCTATTGACGCGTCGGCTGTCTATGGACACGTCAGCTGTCTATTGAAGCGTCCGCAATCGCCCACGAGCGACGTAAAAAGCATGTCCCCACCCCCACACAAATACAGCGCCGGCCTGTAAGCTTTATCGAACTAGTAACTTCCTAAGGTCTCAAACCATCTTGCTAATGTTCCCATCGAATTTCGAAACTTAAATAATCATTGCAAATTGCTGTAGTGTGTTCGCAGCAAAAAGGTCCTTGGAAGTAATAACTAATATATTGCATAATAAAGTCATCAAGTCATAAAGTGTTTAGACTTAATAAGGGCCACAAGGGCCCATCCAGTTAAGTCTGTAAATGGAAGATACCATAAGGCCGGTAAAGCGACCCACCCCAACCATCACCACATCCGAATGAAACCATCCACCAACATCCCACACACCTATCTACCCCAGCTATCCAGCCCTATTCCCCTGATCCCCCTCAACACATGTGGATTGAATGCCCTACCAACAACTTTCTAAGCGCATCCATGCCCGCTTAAAGGGCATGGATGCGTGCACACCCACCTAGCACCGTCTGTGCCGTGCACATCCACCTAGCACAAATCTCACCCCATCCACCACAAATCAGAACTCAAAAACAAAATATAACTGTCTAAAAAAAATTGTTCACCCTACTTTTAAATACATTCAATGAGGAACTTCCCACAACATCAGCAGGCAGCCTATTCCACTGATCAACAACCCTTTGACTGAAGACCTGTTGTCGCTTAACTGTCCTACACCTCAACTTGGCTAACCTGGATTGATGACCCCTATGTGATACTCTGAACTGAAGAGCGTCATTCAAATTGACTTGATCTAGTCCTTTAACAATTTTGTACATTTAAATCATGTCCCCCCTTAATCTCCTATACTTGAGTGAGTGCATATCTAATGCCACAAGCCTTTCTCCATATTCTAAGTTACGTATTCCACTGATGAGTCTAGTTGCTTTGCGCTGCACTCTTTCTAGCATATCTATATCTTTTTCTAGGTAGGGTCTCCATGCTAATATAATATATATAATGTAATATATATGGAGCGTCGGGTATGTCGCAATAACAAGCTACAACAAGGTCTTTCTTGTGTTTGGATGCACGTTTATACGACAATAATGGTTCAGACTGAACGAGGAGAAAATATGCTCAAGGTATTTATATATTTTGAATATATATAAAACCACTTCACAGCAAATGCGTTATCAGGTTTAGCGTTGTTTTGAGCAGGTTAAATGTTATGACTATATACAGAAATTAACCTCATGCTGGTGACATTCCAGACGTATGAACACAAAATGACTGAATATATTTCGAACCTGGGTCATTACCAACAGTGTCATTTTTATACAATCTTGTCATATTTCGTTAAGGCAAGAACGCGCGGATTTCCAAAAACAGAGAATTAGACATATGAAATAGACAACATCATAGGCAGAAACAAATAACAAGCATGTGCACACTGCTATATCATGCGGTTGATATAGTAACACGGAACATATTTTTCACGTTTTGTGTTGATACATCTGAAATGTCATGAACGTAATGTTTATTCTGTGCATAACCACAGCAAATATATCGGTTGAACATCACACTAATTCTACGTATGGGTCAACCGTGTTTGCATTGCCGATGAGTCTATCATGAAAACAAAAAAATTTGCTCAGCCTTTCAGAGCGTCTTCCGACCAAGGCGAAGCACCGCTGACATCCTAATCGAAATTGTTGATTCAATCCAGCGTGGTTCCGCGAGAAAAAACCGAAACTATCGCCATTTTTAGACATAAAATCCGCGTTTAACAAAGTACACAGTTCTGCCCTTCTAATTAAATCACACCGAATTGGTATCAAGGGCAGAATGGCCACCTTTATTGCCAACTTTCTAGAAAATCACTCCTTCGTCGTCGCTCGCGAAATACTTGCCTTTCTTTCAGAACAAGCAGTTCGGAGACGACCACGATCTATTGGACGATACCGAGATAGCCGCACTAACTAGCTCGTTAATTGCGCTTTGATCCCACAGCGAAGGTTTGGCAGAATTCGCCCAGGATCTGGCTGAATTGTCAGACGCTCTCCACTGCCAATTGAAGCCGGTGGAACGATTCGATTCGGTTGTACGTCGGCTCCAAATTAGAATCTGCGCCTGCGCTGCGGTTCTAGAAGGAAAAACATTCCCGCAGTCCCGCGTATACTGCGCCCAGTGGTGTTTTATGCTCGGGTCTGAGAGCATCAAAGGCATCTGTGGCACTGTTGGTAAGAGGTCGTGGCAGAAATGTCAGCTTCTGCGAAACAGGTTGGAACTTAGAACATTGGGAGGCGAAGTCCCCCTCGAGAGCATACAAATCGACACCCATGCCTCCATCTTACATAATTTCAGCCCATGCGGCATCAGACTAACATCAATTTGCACGCCAAATATATTAGTTATACTCAGTGAGTTATTGGCATACAGTGACTATTATTACCAAATAGAGCATTATTAACCTATAACTATCATTATTAACACATGCAGCCGGAAAGCCGAAATCCCAAGCAACTACCGAGATTGGACCCCAAACCATGTGGACCAACAATGATGCAAAACACTGATGACAAACTCAAACTACATTGCTATGCAAGTGATGAGTTATGCTCGCTCCGTCCTCGGCGAGCGCCGCGGCGGGGAGGCTGAACGTGAGCGTATTCTGCGCCACCGGTTACTCGTCGACGTGCCCGGTATTGGCCTCACGCTCGGAGGTGGCAGGCGCCCGTCGAATAAGTGTCAACTGGCGAGCAAGTGTTCCAGAAATGCGCGCGGAAATGAAGTATTTTGCTAGCTTAGCCGACATTGTCCCTGAAAGTGAGGACATTCCCGATCACGAGAGGAGGGAGGGAGGGTAAATTTTCCCTCCAGTTAAAATGTTGTTTGAGTCCCTGTCCTGAGGCCACAGGCTTTCGTCATTCTGAGCCGCGACGAAGCTTGGTGACTGCCAGGCAGAGTCCTCATCTACAGAATATTGATCCAGCCATCTATGTGCGGTCGCTCAACGGCCATGCAAGAACGCTTGCACACGCGTTGTGGTGACCGCAATCCGATGCTTGTTTTTTTTTGGGTAGACTGCTTGATGCAAACTAAAGAATGCACGACACTAGCCCGATAATGCAGGGCAAGCCATCTATCCTGCCTGCATCTGCAGGTAGAATGGTACCCGAGTGTTCGATCACTGACACACGACTCTGTTTTCAGGGTCCTTATTCGGACCTGCAATGGTCTGGAGGTTCGAGAGGCGGCGTCGCAGCTCTACAAGAAGACGCAGGGCCGATGCCCGCGGTTTCATGCCGACACCATGAAGGACCACGGCCTCTGCTACCCACCATCGTCGACTGTGTGCGACCTAGCTGCCAGGTCAGTGACGTGCAGACGAGTAGTAGACTTAGACTTAGACTAGACTGTAGACTTAGACGAGCTTGTGAAGTGGTCCGAAAAATGGCAAATGAAGTTTAATTTTGATAAGTGCAAAGTCATGCATCTAGGTAGGCAGCATATGAAGGCGCCATACTTGATGGGTGGCCAAGTACTATCTGTGTCTCAGCAGGAGAAGGACTTAGGTGTCATTTTGAACACAAAATTGGGGGCATCAGAACAGACCAAAGAAGCCAGGAAGAAGGCACTAAGAATGCTTGGGGCAATACAGAGGAATGTGTCATACAAAAGTGAGGAGGTCATCAGGAAGCTTTACTGTGCATATGTCAGGCCACATTTGGAATACTGTGTCCAAGCTTGGTCCCCTAGCTATGAGAAAGATTGTTGGCTTTTAGAGAGAGTACAAAAGAGGGCAACAAAAATGGTTAATGGTATAGGCAACCTGGCATATGAGGAAAGATTGAAGAAATTGAATATGTTTTCACTTAGATATAGAAGGCTGAGAGGAGATCTCATCGAGGTTATTAAATTTGTTCATGGTCAGGAACAGGGATATCTCAGGGACATGTTTGAATTTAACAGAAATGATGCAATTCGAGGTCCTCAATTCAAAATTAAAGTTAATCACAGCAGGACAAGGTTAAGACAGTCTTTCTTCACCAACAGGGTAGTAGAACACTGGAACCAGCTGCCAGGAACCATTGTCAGTAGCAACACACTGAACATCTTTAAAAACGGCATAGACAATCATTATAAGAATAGGGGGCTTGTTTTTCTGTATTCCAGGGAGGGTTGATAGACAGATTTGGTGGGCAACTGGTTCAGTGTCGAAAGTGCAGCCAAGAAGGGCCCTTGTGGCTCATAGTTGCACTGATCTTTTATGTCTTTATGTCTTTATGTGTAGACTTCTGACTCCATCTCGTATTGCATATTGGTACTTGCGACCTGCAGGCACTTTACAACAATGCAGTGCCGAAGGAAACGATACCAAAACCAATCTGCCACGTAGATTAAGTGACATTAGGAACCTCAATGATTGCGATTTCCTCAGTTTTCTCCTTTTTCGTCGTTTTTCACGATTGGGTCTGGCACTGGAAGACGGATAAAAGTGACGATAGGCTGTCGCCTGCATTACCCGGTTCCATGCATCGGCTACACTTTTCCCATTGACCATCGTCACCTGCCGTGGGCCAGTAGCCAGCCATCGCGACGAGGGTGACAAGTGTCGTGGCCCGTAAAACTGGCTCTGCTTCGCACCCAATCAACGTCCCTGGCAGGCACTATTTTGGATGAAAAATGGTAGGCACGCACAGCCCCAACTGTCCCAACTGATTCCCACGATATCATTAGATTTTCCCCATCGAAAATGCTTTTCCTACGATCAACGTTTCCTGAAATATTACCAAGCATCATTTTCGGCCTTCTCAGCCGGTTTATTGAATCGATGAATCGCCGTGTTTGCTGGAGCCAACTTCATCGGTGGAAAACTATATGGTCGCACGCACTGTGACGCCAGCAAGACCACGCATGGAAAGGATTTCATAGGTGAATATAAGTTATGGTGTATGCAGGAAAATACAGCTCAGTTATTGCGTGCATGGAAATGAAGTTGGGAAAGGGCAAAGTAGATGAGATCAAATGAGGTTTGCTTGGGTCAGGTCAGGTCTGGTTTGGTGAGGTTAGGCTAGGTTAGGGTGGGTTGGGTTTGTTTACGTTTGGTAAGGTTAGATCAATTTAGGTTGGGTTAGATTAGGTTGGATCATGTTAGGTTAAGTTAGGTTGGGTTAGTGTAGATTAGCCAATTTTATGTTAACTCAGTTCAAACACGATTGGGAGCGTAGTGGCCTGGATCGATTTCGAACACACCAAAATGACAATGGGGTTGGTGTGCATCTAGTCTTATTTCAGAGCATCGTGCATATGAAGCGTATTCAGACAAGTTGTTGGTGGCGATCAAAAGGTGCCAGGGGAGGGGCTGATAAATGCACTACTAGCAACACCCCTACAGACTTTAACATGGCCGGAGCAAGCCAGTCGCCTACAAGCTGGCACCTGGTACAACTTGCAAACTGAACACGAAGCAATCGTTTCGTTCTGCGGCGTAGTTTGCTTTGCAATGACGAATAGTTGGAGGTGTTGGTTTTGATGTGTAGGTACATTGAAGCTGGACGCCTAGTGTATGACATGTAAGACTTCCTTTTTCATACCTAAGAGTCCGGACTGTGAGGTGCAGCTCGCAGGCGACCCTGGTGCAACGCGTGCCCAAGAGATGGGTTTTGTTGGCTTGCAGGATCCTTGGTGTCATCTAAGAAATTGAAATGATTGAGATATTCCAATGTGAGATGTTTTTATTTGAGGAATTTCACCCTGATGCTTTGAGGGTGACTGATACTTGAGGGATACTACTTGATTGCTTAGATCAGAGTCTTTGCCATCAGCAAAGCTCATGAAATAGACCCTGACCCCACCATCTGATAGCATAGTTTTATGTCAACGGTACAATTTTAGATCTATAGTCAAGTACCACCAATACCCTGCCACCAATGCGTAACACCCTGTCATTTATGGTGGTGCTGTGGTCTGAAAGAAACCAATTTGTAGACCCCACTATCCATTTCACTTGGCATAGCAGTGCTTAGCGACATGAATCAGCTTGCACAATGCAGCGTACAGAAACACTGCAAGAAGAACAAGTCGCCATGCAGCTACATATACTGGTGAATGGTGAGGGATAAATGACTTAATGCCGAATTAGAGATCATATAGAGGCATTCTTGATCGGGCTATTTTAGTATCTATTGGGTGAAAGCCCACACTTGCAAGCTGGCTTTGGGATTTTGCCGTTAGTCATCAGCATGTAACATCATGATGGCGTCTGCTATTCTGTAGGCGACAGAGCCCTCATCATGTAATAGCCTAACGGCGTCTGACATTCTGTAGGCGACAGAGCCATCAGCATGTAACAGCCATGCGGTGTCTGGTATTCCGTAGGCGACAGAGCCATCAGCATGTAACAGCCATGCGGTGTTTGATATTCTGTAGGCGACAGAGCCATCAGCATGTAACAGCCTGACGGCGTCTGACATTCTGGAGGCGAAAGAGCCATCAGCATGTAACAGCCTGGCTGTGTCTGACATTATGTAGGCGATAGAGCCATCAGCATGTAACAGCCTGACGGTGTTTCACATTATGTAGGCGACAGAGCCATCAGCATGTAACAGCCCGACGGTGTCTGACATTCTGTAGGCGAAAGAGCCATCAGCATGTAACAGCCTGGCTGTGTCTGACATTATGTAGGCGACAGAGCCATCAGCATGTAACAGCCTGACGGTGTTTCACATTATGTAGGCGACAGAGCCATCAGCATGTAACAGCCTGACGGTGTTTCACATTATGTAGGCGACAGAGCCATCAGCATGTAACAGCCTGACGGTGTCTGACATTCTGTAGGCGACAGAGCCATCAGCATGTAACAGCCTGACGGTGTCTGACATTCTGTAGGCGACAGAGCCATCAGCATGTAACAGCTGACGGCGTCTGACTTTCTGTAGGCGACAGAGCCATCAGCATGTAACAGCCTGGCTGTGTCTGACATTCTGTAGGCGACAGAGCCATCAGCATGTAACAGCCTGACGGTGTCTGACATTCTGTAGGCGACAGAGCCATCAGCATGTAACAGCCTGGCTGTGTCTGACATTATGTAGGCGACAGAGCCATCAGCATGTAACAGCCTGACGGTGTTTCACATTATGTAGGCGACAGAGCCATCAGCATGTAACAGCCTGACGGTGTTTCACATTATGTAGGCGACAGAGCCATCAGCATGTAACAGCCTGACGGTGTCTGACATTCTGTAGGCGACAGAGCCATCAGCATGTAACAGCCTGACGGTGTCTGACATTCTGTAGGCGACAGAGCCATCAGCATGTAACAGCTGACGGCGTCTGACTTTCTGTAGGCGACAGAGCCATCAGCATGTAACAGCCTGACGTTGTCTGACATTCGTAGGCGACAGAGCCATCAGCATGTAACAGCCTGACGGTGTCTGACATTCTGTAGGCGACAGAGCCATCAGCATGTAACAGCCTGACGGTGTCTGACATTCTGTAGGCGACAGAGCCATCAGCATGTAACAGCCTGACGGTGTCTGACATTCTGTAGGCGACAGAGCCATCAGCATGTAACAGCCTGACGGTGTCTGACATTCTGTAGGCGACAGAGCCATCAGCATGTAAGAGCTGACGGCGTCTGACTTTCTGTGGGCGACAGAGCCATCAGCATGTAACAGCCTGACGGTGTCTGACATTCTGTAGGCGACAGAGCCATCAGCATGTAAGAGCTGACGGCGTCTGACTTTCTGTAGGCGACAGAGCCATCAGCATGTAACAGCCTGACGGTGTCTGACATTATGTAGGCGACAGAGCCATCAGCATGTAACAGCTGACGGCGTCTGACTTTCTGTGGGCGACAGAGCCATCAGCATGTAAGAGCCTGGCTGTGTCTGACATTCTGTAGGCGACAGACGGCACACTGCTTTCACCTCTGAAGTTATCAGTCCATTAAGCTATTGGCGGCACGAATTGCGACCGAATGCTTTGCAAGAGTGATTTCTGTTGTTTTCCGCAACCGCGGCCATCGGTCAGTGTCAAGAGAACACCACAGTGGAGAGCTGACGGAAGGGAGAACGGGACAGTGCAGCCGGACAGGGCGAAACGGGACAGTACGGGATTGGAAGGGTGGATGGTGCAGGGCGGGACGGGACGGGATGGGACGAGGCGGGACTGTAAGGAACTGGGAGGGATGGAACGGGGCGGGATGAGACGGTGAGGGGCTGGAAGGGATGGCACGGGACGGGATGGGACGGTAAGGAGCTGGGAGGGATGGAATAGGGCGGGATGAGACGGAGAGGAACTGGAAGGGATGGGACGGGACGGGATAGGGTGGTAAGGAGCTAGGAGGGATGCAATGTGGCGGGACGGAACGAAACGGGACGGAATGGGACAGGGTGGAAAGATGGGACGGACTGGGAGGGATGGAGCAGGGCGAGACTGAATGAGAAAGGACTGGAAGTAATGGAATGTAGCCAGACAGGCCGAGACGGGATAGAGACGAA